>JAFFST010003250.1:6672-25344 GCA_022414735.1 Noturus placidus | reverse complement strand
TATATATATATATATATATATAAGTTAATATTTATATATTCAAGTATCTGTTTTCAGGCAAAAGCAATGAATACTACTGATACAACTTAAAAATAAATGTTAGTTGAAATTATTGCGTATTTATTCCCTTTGAAATGATATTTATGCCTTTCTTCAGAATTGAAAAATAACATCTCAAAAAAAAAAATGAATGGGGAGGAACGTCTATTTGCATCAACAGGAACGTCACGGTACCAGAGACTGAACAGGTTTTGATTTACCTTTTTTTAAACATCTTCTTGAAAAGAAAACAGAAGATTTCAAAAAACATCCCACTTATTCCAAGTCCCTTTACTCCCACTTCCTGCAGTGCAAGGCCAGGGCTATGTGCAGTCCAGGCCTGAGCATCACCCTTTCAGTGTCCTCACATACGGCTCCTTCAACTGAGTGCAGTGAGAACTGAAGCAAGGGGGGCGTGACTGTTGCACATTTTGATACCAGACACGTCCATACACAGTGGCACCCCCTTCACACATTGCCACAGCCGATATGCTCATTTTATCTCTTTGTAAGTCACACTTTCCTTAAAACGGAAAGCTTAATAATTATTTGAAGAACAAAAAAAACGTGCTTTTCAAAACTCCTTTCCATTGAGTCCATTCACAACGCTAGCACCATGACAATATTTTGAGCTACACGTTCGTTGTCCGTAAAAAAATAGTGCCTTTATTTACTCAACAAGAACTTTGACGTAATCCGTGGCAATGTGCAATTTGCAGACACTTTTCTCCTTTTTTTGTTTGTGATTAGAAGGTGCTGGAACAGGAATCTAATTTTTACAAAACAATTCCTTACAGTGTGGATGTCCCTTTATAGTGAACGGTGCAAAGTAACTAATAAGGATAAGGATTAATTGAGAAGATATACTTCTGCATTGGGAGAAAGTTCTCGAATGTTTGTTGATCGTGCTAGCAGTACTTCATGTTCTGATGTCCTCCAAAACAACTGTCCTTGACTCTTGCAAGCCATGTATCTCTTTCATCACATATGCTTCCTTTGCTCCTCTTAATTATTTTTAGCATCCACCTGAATTTCAGTCACCCAAACTGTTATCTTCCATCCTTATTTCAGTCTCGTTTGTCCGTGTTAATGAACGAAACAGCAAGAGTAAGGACTGGAAGAATGCGAACGTATATGTGAGGGAGGGAGGCAGGATGTAGAGGACCAACCACAGAAATGATGCCAGATACAAAGCTCTGATCCCCTACTCTTTTAACTCTGTGCAAACTCTCCTGTCTTCAGTTGTGACTGACTTAGTGTTCTGTGGGATGCCATAAAGGAGGGAGTTTGCTGGGAAGTGTGATAAGACGCTTGTGGACATTGGCATGTTCCCGGCCCTTTTTCTTCTCTGCCTGTCGCCTGAACTTCCTCGATCGCAGGATAGCTGGGATGCCTCTCCGTAGTCTCTGGGCCGCGTTCTCTTGCCAGTCTCCATATTTGAAATATTTTATAGTCACATGCTTTCTTGGGACATCCTGGAGAGAGGGGGGAAAATCATCTCGATCATGACAGTGTTTCTTATTGCGTATACATCAACAATTCAACAAATTAAAGTTGTTTAAAAAGGCACCACTGTTCCTGAGCAAGTTCAGATAATAATCAAGAAATCTGTCTAAATGCTTCTCTTCCCCAGTCGACAAGGAAAACCACATAGTTAGTATGAGTCAGCTTAAACTACTACTCTAGGATAAACTTTCAAACCCGACACATAACAAACACATTAAATAAAAGACTGGGCTCCAGTGTGACATTAGATGAACCTTGTCACTCAGAGTTATGTTGGTTTTAATTTTACCATATTATACTGTATTTCTTTAAAAAAAACTCTTGTATGGGGTCACTTCTTCTGAGGTAAACAAGCTCCCTGAAGAACCATTCAGGTGACCTCTATTTCAGATCTAGTATCATTTTCCGCTTTGTCAGCTCTTTTGAAAGAACACATGCTTACAGTTTCTGTACAAACACATTATTTTAGATGCTGAGTGTGATAGAACAGAAGTGTTGTTTCCCAAAGTGGCTTACATACTTGTTTTAATGCTGGCATCACAGGTATGACCTGAAGGGAAGTGGCTGAGACGTCCCTCTCTGACTTGGCTGGCTTGGCACAGTACTGTTCCAACAGTGCAAGATCACAACTCCTAAAACAACACTCCTCCACAATGCCACGGTTCTGAGAACGTCGGCTATTCGACCTGCTTATTGGCCTACCTGTGGACACAAACAATTTATATATATTAGATGTTGAATTAAAAGGGAAGCCAATATCTAATCTAAATGCTTAATAATATAATTAATGTTCAACAAAAACATGTGACAGTTCTCTCGCACACAGTGTAACAATCCAAATTAAAGACAGAGGTAGGAGTCAGACAAAGAACTCTGTTTGATATTCTGCTTGTCCAAGTTAATCTTGTTAGGATGTCTAATTGAGCCATTTGAAATTCCTCTCTGCGGATACATAAACATCCATGACAGTTCCACATAAGCACTGATGGAAGGCTTAGGGGCAACACACCATCCAGAATCCTGTTGTGATGAGTAAATATTAAAAATGCAGGATATCTTTTGACCTTGTCTTTTGCCATCTCAGCAAACAGAGCAAAACAGATAAAGAGTGAGCACAAAAGGTGAGGGGGCAAGATGGATTAGGAAGAACCAACATTAAAGAGAGGGAAGTGACACGTGACAAACGAAGAGCAGTGTAAACCAAGGTGTACCCTCAATAATTAGTTTCCGTCTTCTAGCATTCCAAAGGGATAATAGATAGTAGGACAGGATACATGACTGAGGGAAAGTGGTACTGGATGAAAGGGAAGAAACTATCCTGGCCTAAATTGGATAATGATCTCTTTGGGCAATTGCACTTCTGTGGCCAAAAGAGAACACAAAGGTCTGTTTTGTCAACGTGTGTGGGAGAAAAACGAATGTTTGACTTTTTAAAGCAGAGAAACATTATAGAAAAATCATCTTTCTCTCTCTCTCTCTCTCTCTCTCTCTCTCTCTATCTATATCTATATATATACTGTATATATATATATATATATATATATATATATATATATATATATATAGTGTGTGTGTGTGTGTGTATGTATAGGCTATACAGCCCACAATTTGTCTACAATATCAGTTATATTATTAGTCTGACATCAAAGCATGTATTTATACTCCACCCACGCCAACCTCTACCAGCATTATGTAGCCTGGGAACATTGCTGGAGAGGTGAACGGAATGTCACTTGGGTGCTATTACTTTCTTTCTCGGAATGCGCGAGTAAACAGACGCGCCATTGTGGGCCACTTAAAAGTGAGCGTCCCTTTCATATGCAATCAGAGATATGGAGCAGAGAATGCGCCCAGTCAGCAAGTGCGCTCAGGGTCGCCAGCTTGGCCTCCTCATCCAACATGGCTGTTTCATTTTAATAATGACTTCAGGCGTACACTTGATATAGTTTAGTTACTGTTTCGAATCCGGTGGGGGTTCTCACATTGTGATTTTGAAACAAACGTTTACTTTCATCTCAATCCTGCAACCCTGCGCGCGCAAGCATACCTGCGCGCACAGTTTACCCACCAAGATGCGCTCACGCGCTCGCTCCCAAACACACAAAGTCCGACCTTTCGAGTTTGGATAAGAAACAAAAAGCATGCTGAAGGACTTACTGAAGTAGAAGCCTCTGTCTTCGCACACGAACTGCAGCGCATCTACCAGCTCTCCGCCGCACAGCGTCTCTGCTGCAGTGATTTCAAACACGCAGAAGGATAAAAGAAGCGCGCACACGAGCATCTGACTGGACGAGCACAGCTTTCGGCCCTGCGGAGAACATGCAAAGCGTACAGTCACACACCAGCCCGGAATGAGACCATGTTTACAGTGTTTTAAACCTGTAACTTCAGCTTGATTCACATCCAAAACTCTTAACCCTTTTGGAAAAAAAAGTAGTTCGGAATACAACCATGCATAACTTTGCACCACCTGTGCATTAATCCTTACATTTTATTTACCGCAAATTTTTTAGATATGTTTTTTTTATTTCAATGTATTCAGTGACACACACACACACACACACACACACACACACACACCATATCACACACAAAAGCACTACCTGCTCCATGATGCTTAGGCTGATAAAGGAAGAACTACTTGTGTTGGCTGATTTTATCTCCCAGTATCTTGCACAACTCTTCATAAGTTGCTAACTACTCAATAACTCAAGTTGTCTGTCCAGACTCAGTTTATAACTGTCCTTGCCTTTACCAAATAACGCCCCCTAGTGCTGATCAGCTTTTCCTGTTAATGCACGATATTCTGGTCAAGAGACGCACCAACAGCTCTAATAACAGTAAGCACACCACACAACTTACATAAGCAGGCGAGATGTTATTATTATTATTAAGCCTGTGTGAAGTGTTGGCAACATTAGGCTATATCAACACATGATATTAGAATTCCGCAATGTTTGTCACAGCACCGAGAAGGATATGTCCCCCTACACAGCTGGCAGATGTGCATCAGTAAAAGTACAGCAAAAAGTTGATCAAATGTCCGTATTACCTTATTACTGCTACTGTCCGTCCTGCAGCAGCTGTGGCAAACATATTGGTAACTGAGGTTGTGTTCTTGCTCCATGTCAGTGTTTCAAAAAGCAGAAATAAAAAAAAAAAAAGAAAGAATAATAAATCGTCGTATTTGGTAGGAAAAATAAAACCAGGTAGTTTTCCCCAGATGGTGTGTTGTAGAGGTGTGTGTGTGACGCTGTCCCCAAATCCAGGCGACAGGCAAAAAGTTCTCAGAGTGAAGTATTATATAGCAAGGCCCGCCCTCTCCCCGTCTTGCCCCGCCCACCGCATCCTTCCACGCCGGCGACCTTATTGCGCAAACGCGAACAGATGAGCGCGAGCTCGCGGCTCGGCGGCTGGCGCGCGGCGTTGCATGCTATCATTTCCTCCGCTGTCTACCTGTCTTATTGATCCTTGCGTATATAGTGCCTGTTATACGCTGCTAATTCACTTACGGCCTGAGTGCTGCGCTGAGAGGGGATACTGGGGAATTAGCAGGATCTGAACTGAACTCGAATTGGTGTGATTGAATTACGTTATACCTGGAAATGTCATCCATCAGCAGGCAAAGTAATTACAGCCATTACTTGACGCGGCCAGTTTGTGGGAATGGTTCAGTCTGAAATAATAGCTGACCTCTCAATGTTGTATATTTCCTGTGAATGCTAGATGCATCAAATTCACACTGAGTGTGGGAGCCAGAGTTAAGGCTGAAGTCTGCACTACACTCTTAAACATAACAGTGCCAGAAAAGGGATTTTACTGAGGAACCGTTTTCTATTTTGATGCATGTGATGGTACCACAAATAACCTCCCACCATAAATATTTACATCATATAGATCGATGATTCCCTTTTTATAGCACATAAACCTTCTGTATTTTGTTCAAAAGGTAAATAAAAACAGAATGCAATGATTTACAAGTCTCCTAAACCCATATGGGGTATGTGAGTGTGTATGTGATTGTGCCCTGCGATGGATTGGCACCCTGTCAATGGTGTACCTAGGATAGGCTCCAGGTTCCCCGTGACCCTGAAAAGGATAAGCGGTATAGAAGATGGATGGATGGATAAACCCATACGTTATTCACAATAGAACATAGCAAACATATCAAATGTTTCAACTGAGGAAATGCACAATTTTAAGGAAAAAACAAGGTGATTTTGAATTTGATGGCCACAACACGTCTCAAAACAGTTGTGACTTTGTCACAAAAGGCTGGAAGAGTAAGTGTTACTAAAAAGAAACAGCCAGAGGAACATTTGGCAATTAATTGGATTATTTGGAAACAGGTCAGTAAGATGATTGGGTATAAAAAATAGTATCTTAGAGAGGCAGAGTCTCTCAGAAGTAAAGATGGGATGAAATCTGGATAGAAGCAGGTGTTGCTCTAAAACCTGTATATATCTTTCAGCATTGATGTTGCCTTTCCAGATTTCATAGGCACTAATGCACCCCCATACCATCAGAGATTCAGGCTGTTGAACTGAACACTGATAAAAAGCCGGGTGGTCCCTCTCCTCTTTAGTCCTCGTTGGTTTAGAGGATGTGGCGTCCATGGTTTCCAAAAAGAATTTCACATTTCGATTCGTCTGACCACAGAACAGTTTTCCACTTTGCCTCAGTCCATTTTAATCGAGTTTTGTCCCAGAGAAGACGGTGATGTTACTGGATCATGTGCATATATGGCTTCTTCTTTGCATGATAGAGCTTTAACCAGCATTATTATTATTATTATTATTATTATTATTATTATTATTATTATTCGCAAACTGCAAACAAAAGTCAGCTTTTTTCAATTTTGTTATTGAAAGAACATCAGAAAAGGAAATATTAAGAAAGATAATAATCAAAATAAATATTTAAGAAACAAATATAAGGTGACAGTCACATTACTTTTAAAATACTCTTATTTTTTAGAATTCAGTTACCAGCTTATTCATCATCTTTACCCCTTCATTTTAAATGTTACATGTTAGAAAGAAAGAAAAAAACAATCCAGGTAAATACATTAACTGAACTTCGGAAGATGGACACCCTATAGAATTGTATACACAGACATGCAGACTTGTGGCTTTTAACAACTATTAATGGTAGGCGCCTGCCGAATATTGATCAGTAAAGTGTTTCACGTTTTTGGTGCATAGTTTCTCCTGGCTTTTTTGCATCTCATTTTTGGATCATGTAGCAAGCCAGTATACATTACATACATACAGTATATTAAGTATATTGTTATGTTTAACAACTTGCTGTAGGAATACACTGGCTACAATTGGCAGACTGGTTCATGTGATAGTCTGCTTTATCACATTAACCCTTTAAACTCTCAGAAACTGTTAGCAGGTCTAGATTCACACTCATGTAACTACATACCTTTCTTATCAATTCAAAAAGAATTCATAATAGTTTTTGAATAGTATGCTTTAATAATAAAAACTTATTGATTGTCTGCTTCTGTGTGCTGATGCTCAATTCATTTCTCAAAAGTCTAATAGAAAATATGTAGCTTTCTTTTAATAAGTCATGATTGCGTGTACCCCGCCTTGTGCCCGATGCTCCCTGGGATAGGCTCCAGGTTCCCCCGTGACCCTGAAAAGGAGTAAGCGGTTGAAGATGGATGGATGGATGGATGCATGTAACCCTTATCTGATTGAACTTAGTTTCACAATTTATGGGCTATGTATGATTATACATTGCACAAGTATTTAACTCCTGTGGGCACCAGTCATCCATACATCACACAAGTGCAGCTTAATATAAATCACAACATTATTTAAAAACATTTTTAGTGCTATTTGAATGCAGTAGCTATAGGACCAAGGTGCAAATATTGAGAGATGTCCATAGAGCACAAAGGAGAACAGCGTCCCTACTGGAGTTCAGTAACATTGCTACACCTGAAGAGTAGTACTTCTGTCATAAATTATCAATGAGCTGAGTTACTGGAAGCCCCATTAAGAGGGCATTAAAGCTCTTTGCTCTCATATCATTTAACGGTTGTGTTAAACAGGAAGTCCTGTAGGTCTGAAGGATAATATCATAAATCATTCACTGCCCCATTCATTGAGCTGCACTTGAGCATCATTAATTTTAGCCACATTGATCTCTCTTTTAGCTTTGGGAAACAATGAAAGGCATCACACAAACCCCACATCTTCTTCTAAACACAAGAAAATGCAAGTTTTAGGTCTGTAAAAAGCACGTGTGGCTCAAGGGTAAAGAATGCAGTCAGTCGATAATGATGTAAAGGCATCTTTAATATAATCTTAGATTATTGAAAGTATTCATTAACGGCAAAAACACAGTTCTGATTTTTTTATTGTAAAGAAGTGATTTACCCATGATGTTCTAACACTTCTTTGGATTTCATAGTAGATCAAAGGTCTTCACTCTGTTTAAAAGTATAGCTAATTTGGAGGAAAATCTATTTTATGAAAATGAAAGTTGGCTGCCATCTGTTGGCTACAGTGTGGAAATGAAATTAAATCAAAATACAACATCATTAGTACAAAGTAGTTTACATGGAAAATCTTAAAAGATAAGAAAATACTAAATATCAAATGCAAAATGCAAATGAGAGATAGAGCTTCTTTTTTCACTCACCATGCTTACTCTCATATTCATGAGAATTTCAGCCTAGAAGTAGTGGAATCAGCAAACTTTGGACTCAAAGTTATACAACACAGTTGCACTGAGTTACAGCAAAGACTTAGCTCAGCTAGTTAACAAGTAGTGGCGTAGATGGTGGTATTAGCATGAAAGCTGAATCTTTGAATCCTGAACTGCTTGAGCAGAGTGTACAGATGTGGATGTAAGAGAGCTGTGCAGAATAAATAACTTTCCTATTAATTTATGAAACCATTACCAATTAACTGTTAAGTGCAAATAGACCAATTTGTCGATGAAAGAACTAAAAATGTAAACTCACTATAAAATAAATCTTGGACAGCACTGTTGATCATATTATTTTTCAAGCTTAATTTGCAAGTCATTCAGGGTATATATTTTTTCCTTTAACAGTAACAGTATGTCACACCAAATTCTGAATATATTTGATCACATTATGGTCAGCACTGCTTCTCACATTATAGTGACAGATCTGTCAGGCATTTATAAACAGAAAAGAATATAATAACTTCTACATTTAAACATAAAAATAATGCAATTATTTAATCTAGGAATAGCCATATCAATCAGACTTGTGCACTTCACCTGTAGAGATGAGCACAAGTACAAAATGCTCCAGGATGCCCAGTAAGAGGGGTGCTTTGTAATCGGTGACACTGTGTAATAAATGTGGGGTATGATGACAGATGTAATAATAATAATAATAATAATAATAATAATAATAATAATAATAATAATAATAATCTTTTGGAACAGTGTCAGAGATCCTCAATATTTGTCCATAATACATGTATATTATAGAATTTGATCAGAGGTACACATTTATATATTGTAGTAAAAGAACAATAAGACACTTGTGGTCAGCCATTTCAAATAGTTTAATTGTTTATATCGTTGATATTTGCTGTTGTTGTATTAGCAGCACTTGATTGCCACAATGGCAAGTAGAGCAGAAATGTTGTTTGATTTCAGCAACCACAATGTAAAAAGCGCACCCACCTGCAAATAATACTGTAGCTGAAGTATCATCACTGTGGCACTGCAAAAAGTTTCACTGCTTTTGTCAGCTATTTCTAGATAAATACACAATTGGAAAAAGCATACAGTGCACTGTGAGCCAGTGCATGCCTATGAAACATGTAGCGATATTATTTATTTATTTATTTTGCATGTATGCAGATTATATGTTTAAAATATCCCTATATTTTTAATAATTTAGAATTTAATACTGTTCATATATTAATTCTTATGCATATATATATATATATATATATATATATGCAGCAGAGAGAGAGAGAGAGAGAGAGAGAGAGAGAGAGAGAGTTTGGTATTACCTAAATAATAATGTTTTATATTTGATGAATAGGATTTGGTTTCAGTAATAATTGAATATGAGAATTGTCTTCTTTGACACAAAAATGAGAGTCACAAAGTGATCCAGTGAGGTCTTTGGAAACAAATTCCAGCATGAGGTCATTTTGTTGCCATTGAGCTTTTTAAAAGCAACCACTTTAGCTGCAGCAGAAAAATACAAGACACACAATATAAAGAAAATGCCACATAGTAAACACTGAGGATCAGGGTAGCAGGTGGCATGAACTGGTAAAATCAGGCCAGTATGTTCAAGGCATCTGCAAGGACCTTCAATTCTTCTTTCACCAACTCCAATCCTCCTCTAATCTTCAGAGGGTTGTCAAGAACTTCTATGCTGTTTGTGTATGGGTCGAACCGCACTGAAAATGGCCTCTTGATCCCCATAGAATACATTCTGTCATTAAAAATAAGAAATAACATTTAGAACAGGTCATATTATTTCTTTATAAAATGTCACTGAATCATCCCCTAACAGAACTTATATGCCTGATGAGTATATTAGTGTTACATATTGCAATCATCAGCTCCTTTTTTACCTCAGTTTATTTTTAGCATCAGAAAAGCTCTCAGACACAAAATAGACAGACTGGTAGGTCTGATCTTGATATGGCTGCACAGCTACAGTGTCTGGGTCAAACTCTCGTCTCTCTGTGTCATCTGAAAGTGCATGCTGGTGAGAAATAAAAACACAGACATGGGAGAATGTGTTAAGTAAGAAATAAAACACAATAAAATGCGCATATGTATTAAGTAAAGTGAGTGTGCAGATTTGTTATAAAAGGTGTAAGCAATTTCCTAACCACCCTTTCCCTTTTTTCTTTATGTCTTGAAACTAATAATAATAAAAAGATTATTGCATCTTGTCACTGAAAAGTACTTTTCCTTTCCCAATAGCTTTACTTTAAAGCGCTGACACTGACTGAAGTCCTCTTTGCTACATGTTAAACATCTCCTTACAGGAAGCCTCACCTGAGAAACCAATTAAATAATTAATTGGGGGGGGGGGGGGGGGGTCATCACTTTTTTTTTTTACTATGGAAACGATAACGTATCAGAAAAAGCTATTTAAACGAAACTTGTGATTTGCCTCGTGGCTAACACATTAGCATTGTGCTGTTAAAGAAAACTAATCAATAACTTCTGACCAATCACATTCAAGAATTCAACAGTTGTGCGGTATAATGGCTCATGACAAAGATTAATATTAAATTGGACTGTAACATAAGGGACACTCACCATTAGCTCACCGTAGGAGGAAAGAAGGCCCGCTCCATAAGCTTTCACCGTGTCTCCCTGCTTACAGAGTCCAAACTCCACTGTGAACCAATAAAGCTGAAAAGGCATCCATACACAAGCATTCACTTTAACAGACAGAGTTATCAGAGCTCAGCAAGATTATAAAATACAGATCAATTAACTATAGACATGCTATCCTATGATGGAAGAAAATACTCACTGTTGACAGTTTCTCAATGTCATCTTCTGATGCACCAAGAGAGGCAAGACCAATGTTCTGCAAATACAGATATATCAAACCCACTCTGACATAATAGATTCCAGGAAGGAGTTCTCAAACATTTTCTAATCAGGTTCCCATTAAAGTGTTAAAAATGATGGAACCCCTTATAATCACAACACAGACTCATTTTATTAATATAATCCAACTACAAGCCTATTCTCATTTGTTTATTTTAGCCATTAGAGCTTTTCAGGCCTGGAAAGCTGATTTGAAATATTTTGTATAATATTACAATTTTCTTTGGTAACACGTGAACTTATAGGTGCATTTGGTAAGATTAGTCTTTTTTCTTTTAAGATTAGGTGCTTTGATGGGTTATATATTTGAATGATTCCCAGCCATGAACAAAAAGCTACACCTCCAGGATCTAAGGTGACCCGTAGATTGTCTATAAAATGACTGACATTAAGTGCATTTAAACAAAGACAAGCATTCTGGACCGGAAGTCTGTTTTCCAAAAGAGTCTAAGTGACTTCATACACCTTGAAACCATTGTTGTTGTTGTTGTTGTTGTTGTTGTTGTTGTTTTCAGGAAAAAAAATTTTCATGTTCTAATAATCTTTCAGGTTATTTGTAAGTTTTTCAATGTTATAAGGATTGAATAAAATATAATATAATAACTAATCCATCTTTAAGGTTTGGTAATAATTCATAATTTTCTCATTAAATATGAATGATTAATTAATGAATAATCTTTGTAACATGTGATGTTTTGATTAATTCTATATAACTGCAGCTCTGAATCGAGTTATGGCTGCAAGGTTTATAAGATTTACATGTGTGATTTAGTTTTTAGACACACTTTGCACGTTGCAGGTTCACAATAACCTAAGCTGCATTTTTGTCTTATTAAAGACAAAAAAGTGCCGAGGGAACAATTTTTTTTGCAGCTGTATGAATTGATAAAAAGTATGAGGTATCATTCCTTAATTCTAAGAAATTGTTCCGTCAACAAATTGCTGTGGTATGAAAAGAATACAGTAGTTAGGGATGTGTTTGATTTGTGGTGGTAAAATCATCACACCAACCCATTGGTGATTATATTCTTATAATAGCACATCCACCCAAGTGTAAGTTTAAAAACTTAAAAGTTTAATTAAATTAATACTTAAAAATAAAACAAAGAAAATAGGCAAAACAAGGCTTTGAGTGACAGAGAATCACCAAGACTAGAGTTGGGAGTCCTTGGTGACTCGCTTAATGATTAAATATTTACTAATGTTTACCAATATATTTTCCTTTTCTACATTGCATGTAGAAATGATTCTTGATAATCTTTTACTTTAGGAAATGAACAGCTTCACATGAATAACACATCATATCATTAAAATACATTATAATAATAAAATCACAGATCCTTCCATATACATTGACTTCAGGGGAATATACTTTGAGAACAGTGAATATGTTTTTTTTTTTTTTAAGACCCAAAAATGCCGTATAACATATTTACCTGTGAAAACTGTGCAAATGTTTTATCAGCCAGCATAGGAACATGACCCAGGAGTTCATGTACACAGTCCCTACAAAGAAAACATGACCATGTTCATGACCCTTTCACTTATCAATATATGATAACAATGTAGTTTAAAGACCAAACGTTTAGGAGGACTTGATGTAGAGCAAATATGAAGATGCTATATCTTCTTACGGTTCAGGGGAGTGCATGGGGGAAGAGGCATGGCGAATATACTGGGTACACTGGAACACACGGAATGCCAGACTGGCCAGAAAGTCTCGTGCTGAAAGAAGACCTGCCACAGGCCTCAGCTGGAACCCTGTATGCTCTGATAACACAGAGAAATATCAGTACAATAAACCACTTGCTCCTCCTTTACTGCTTATTCTAATCTGGTCCTAAAATGCATATCAATAACAACCTACAGTAACCACTACCTTGAGCAACTCCCTTATCATTCTAAAATAACTTTCTAATATGCGAAATCCTTTTGAAAGTAATAGAAATAGCATAAGAACAACCAAAAATATTAGCTACAATCAAGAGAAAGGTGTTTTTCATGAGCATCTCAATTTCCAGGCTTGATTTGACTTAGACAGTGTCCTATAACAGTTATTAATATTATAACATACATGTTATATATAAAGAGTTATAAGATACATTTATAGAATAATATGCATACAGGGTATATATAGAAGCAGATATACATACAAAGGTTTTTTCTCCAACATTAATAAGCTAACAAGCCTATTCGACTGTTCTTGTTATATTGCAATTTTGTTATTTTTATTTGTCTTGTGATAACAAAGGAACATCTGTTAATTTTTAGCGTTAAAAACAACAAATGTGTTTCCACATTTCATATTTCAGTTTCATTACTAATAGAGAGCAGTACAACTAATAAGTAAAAAAGTGGAAAAACTTTGATACTTCAATACCTTTCAAAAAGTTTGAGACGTCCTCTAATTGAGGGATGCTATTAGGGCTGTAACCACAGTGTTTCTCCAGCAGCCTGAAAGCCTCTAAATGCTCATTACATGCATGGGTGGTGTACAGATCTCTGAGGGTAGTGTAGACCTCTCGCCTGTCAACACACACACACACACACACACACACACACACACACACACACACACACATACACAAAAACACACGCACACACAAAAATAGCATTCACAATCCAAGGTCAAATCATCAGGTGTGTAATTCTCACAAAATCATTTGACTTCACACCCATCACTTGTACCACAGGTGCAAGCTGGTCCATAATGAAATTTCCATGTCAAATTTTAAAATGACAGAAACAGAAAACATGCTAACATGATGCATGGCCTAGCAAGTTGACCGGATTTGTGCTGTGTAAACCGATTCCCTTTAAGTGGCACAGCCTGTTCTGGCAGTGATTGAGTTAACCCTGCATGCTGCCATGGAGTTAAATCAAAATGTAACAAATTAATTTATCTAGAAACATAGCACTGGTGAAACCATATTTGTGCATATTTAATGGCACAGACTTGGCTTAAATATTTATTTAGCCACACATACCACGTTTCAATTTCCTCTTGTGTGTACTCCACCCGAGGGATAGTTTCCCCACTGAAAAGAGATGAATGATATTTTCTAAATGAATCAAATTCATATACAACAAAAACAGGGCAAAAGTATGATTGTAGCCATGGTCTGGTCTTGACTTACTGCTTATATTTGAAAGCAATATCTCCAATCAGTTTTCGTCGTTTTATGTACAAAGGGTCTGTGAATCCCTACAGGAAAGATATTGTGACTTAAAGCTCTTTTGGGGTGCAGTGAGAGTATTATCACACATAACAAAAGTAAATTTACTCACTGGATGATCCTGATCCAAATCTGGATCAAATTTAGTCACCAGGTGATGGCATCTATCCAGTTCTGTAATTTTCTTTGGGAACCAGTGAACTTGAGAGGATGGAATGACCAAACAAATATTATCATAACACATTATTATAAAGCATTTCAATTGTAGTCCTAAAAGTATAATTAAACTAAAATGTAGCCTGTAATAGTATACAAATACAAGGAGCTTACATTTCACCTCTTTAGTGGTTCTGACATCTTCTGCAATCCTTCTCAAGGAACTGACAAGTGTATTAACATCTGATAGATGAACTTCACAGCGCACAAAATATTCCAAGTCCTGCGGGCCATCTTTAGGTTTACGGCTCAGTCTGGTCTCAATATGGTGCATCTTGGCTTCAAACGTCTGTGAATAATACGAGAAGCATTTATTGCTTTAAAGAGTGCAAGTAACTGAAATTGACACAAGTATGTTCTTCATACTGTTTGTGTGAACAGCTATTATATATTTATATATATATATATATATATATATATATATATATATATATATATATAAATGATGTTATAAATTTATAGATTTTTATAAAACCTGAGCAGATATAATTATAATAATTATTTAAAGGTCTATTAAAAGTAGATAAATAATTTTTTTTAGATTTTTTTTCCAATGTCCATCATTATTATGTTTAAAATATCAGTAGTAAATATTTACTGTCAGAAGCTTTATGGAAACAATAACAACTGTAGCTTGTTTACATCTGATTACAAAGTATTTTTAATATAAAAATCATTTCTAATGCACTTTTAAATAAACGAATAATTTATACTCGAGTCAGCAGTCCGGATTTTCTTCATTTTCTTATCTTTTCTTCTCTTTTATTGGTTACACTACACTCTCAGAAATAAAGAAATGGCAATGGTATGGTACTGTAAAGGAACTTTCTTCTGTGCCAACTCTTCTAAATGTGTATTTTATATTTGATCTCTTTTAAAGGTACATCAGTGGTCATAATGGTTCAGTTAATTAACCTTTTAATTTTAAATGTATGAGATACATTCTACAGACATAAAAGATGTACACTTGATGGCACCACCCAAGATAAATGACAGTTTGGGACCTTCATTTCTAACGTTAATGGATGTCATCACACCGACCAAATCTTAAAAACTTTTTTGGGGTTTTTTTTTTTAGACATATTCTACACATAACGTCCAATTACTGTATGCATAGGAAAACCATGATGAATAAGGCTTGCTTGGGCATGTTTTTTTATTATTATCTTGGGATATTTAAGATCATCAAGATTTCTTTATTCGTACATAGCTATGGAGCTTTACCTACCTCGAAGACCTTGAGAGTGCGAGAGAGGCCCGGACTTTTGGATCCTCTCAGGCTGAAGAAGAGGTTGAGCAGTGCTTTTCCGTCGTCCTCCTCAAACACGATGTGCTCATTCGCCTCTGCCGCCGCTTCCGCCGCCTCCGCCGCCTCCCTCTCCTTCCGCGCGTCCTCGATCAGACTCTGTCTGCGCCCCACGAAGCGCTGAGACTGAGGCAAAGCACACAGAGACGGTGGCCTTGGGAGGTGCTTGATTGGATATGTGTATAGAAACTATATCCATTGCCAAAGTAAATCCTTTGTCTGAAATAGTGTCGGTGGTCCAGAACTATATTATCTGTATCTTTCACCTGGCAACGTGCACAGGCTGTAGTGTACCTTTTCTTTACTTTTCTTTTTTTTTTTTTTTTTTTTTTGAAGATGGTGTAAAAAAAAGGTACATAATTATCTTTTAGAGTAAAGTTTTAAAGGTACAATATATGCACATTTCTAACTAAAAGATCTAAAAGATATGAAAGGTAGGCTGCAAAATGTGCACCCTGAGAGTTTTTCTTAGTGCTGTTAAGATCTTGAACAAAGTGAGCATCACCTAATGATATAGGGTAATGCTGGTCTCTGTGCTGAGGTGCCTTTGGGAAACCCAGTCCAATACAGCAGCTTGGTGTTTAAATGTTGTTTTAAGATTATCTCCCTCTCTTTTTGGTACCAATTTTATCTTTACGCACAAGTCTAAAGCGCATCATATGCCTTATGCCTTATGCTACAAATAACTGTAAATCAGAACAACATCTATGAAAAGCTCTCACTTTCGGATATATATAAATATGTGTGTGTGTGTGTGTGTGTGTGTGTGTGTGTGCGTGTGTGTGCGTGTGTTCTGGTAAAGATAAGAGTCTGTGCGCTTACCGTGATGGAGTCGGAGCGCTCCAGTTCAGAGCCAGCTCTCCTCATGCTTTTGGTGGAGGAAGTGGAACTGGTTGAATTTGGCATTCTCGGTTTCTAGTGATCTCGCAGTTCAGAAGCGAGGATATGTCTCGGGGACGCTTGTGTGTTTTAGCATCACTGACTGCCTAAGCCCTATATTTATACCGACAATTTGTCTTTACTGACGTCAAACCCAGAGCCCCCATTTTCCTCCTCGAACACTTTATAGCCTCTCACACCCCTGCTCTTGTTGTATTTAATCCCATTTGCGCTGCGTCCTGTGCCATTTTCCGGTTATTGATGCGCAAAAAATTGGACTAATCTGCGATCAATGAGCCATGTTTGATAAACACGTTTTAAAGACATTTCTTAAAGGTTGTCCTATTACCCACTGACTTATACATAAAAGGTTAAAATATTTTTTTAACAACAAATTAATAACAATACCAGTATAATATCGTTGTTATTAATAATCCTTTAATTTAATCTATGCTGCAAAAATTATTATACTATAATCAATACATTTTTATAGTTGTGAAAGTACTTGTAAAAATGTTTAGTGACAGCTGAGTGAAAATGTAAAAGAGTTTACAAGAACTGACAAAATTCTTTATCTTTTTTTAATTATTGCTAATTTGAGTCACTTTTACAGTAATCTAATTTTGCTGTGGTTAGGTTTAATTACACAAAAATATACATTTTCTTAAATATCCTTAATCTGCAAATCACAAGTTTAGAATTAATTACATCTTTGAACACATATGTTACACAACTAGGGATAGTAAATTCAATAGTTTCCCCCATTATGAAAACCTCCCTCACAAGACTAAAAGCCAGAGAAAATTCAGTCACTTTCTAAGCTCAATTCAATATCTATTCCCATCCAGCCTGCCAAATTCGATTCCGAATAAAGCATTGCAAGTTCCCTGTACCACTAAATGGAGTTTTATCTCCAGCTGAGAATAACATGATTAAAAGATGCCTACTATGCTGTCCCCCATACCCCCTTAGGGAACTCAGACTACTTAGTGATTCACCATATCCCAGCATATAGACAAAGGCTGAAGCTGCAGCGTTGTATGACTGAGGTTGTGGAGGAGCTACAGAACTCTTTTGAATTAAATTATTGGGACAATTTCAAAACTGTACTGTTTCAAACATAATACAGTACATGGCTATGCAGACACTATAACAGCTTTACTTTCTGTGAAGAACTGTGTATCTCCCCAAAACTGGTGGTGTGGTGTAATTCAGCCCTGCTCTAACAAGGAGCAAGCTTACTGGTATGGTAACCTTGAGGCAAATAGGGAAGCCAAGTATGCCCTAGAAAATATCATTACAGCTGCAGAAAAAGCATACTCAACCAGACTGAAGGACAAATTCTCTGCTATGCATGTTCCTCAGGAGATACAGGAAAGGGTCACTGATTTTAGGAAGAAAATGCCATCTCATTCCACAACAGTCATAATAGGACAAGGCTAAGCTGCAATGGACTATACGAATAGCTGAGGATGCGACTGGCTGCAGCCTATCATCCTTACAGGACATACACATAGCCAGAGTAAGAATGTATGCACAAAAGATCTCGGCTGACCATCCTTTCCATAAAACCTCCCTCTGGCAAGTATTTCTGGTGAGTAAAAAGCAAGAACTGCAAGACAACAGAACAGTTTTATTCCAAGAGCTGTAGTAGCTATCAACAAACTCTAACTACTCACTCAACAATATCACTTTTCAGTACTATTGTGTACATTCAATGGTTTACAGACAACATCTTCATATTAAACACCACCTTTGCAATTATTTACAATTTAAACCTTATTTCTCATCATGCTCTTGTAAAGTTGTGCTCTTGTGTATACAGTACTGTGTTGTTGTTATTGTTGTTGTTGTTGTTGTTGTTGTTGCACTTTACCTGCACATACAGTGGTGTGAAAAAGTGTTTGCCCCCTTCCTCATTTCCTGTTCCTTTGCATGTTTGTCACACTTAAGTGT
>JAFFST010003246.1:2626-18738 GCA_022414735.1 Noturus placidus | reverse complement strand
GCTGCCTTGAGATCATTGACAAGATCCTCCCGTGTGGTTCTGGGCTGATTCCTCACTGTTCTCATGATCATTGCAACTCCACGAGGTGAGATCTTGCATGGAGCCCCAGGCCGAGGGAGATTGACAGTTCTTTTGTGTTTCTTCCATTTGAGAATAATCGCACCAACTGTTGTCACCTTCTCACCAAGCTGCTTGGCAATGGTCTTGTAGCCCATTCCAGACTTGTGTAGGTCTACAATCTTGTCCCTGACATCCTTGGAGAACTATTTGGTCTTGGTCATTGTGGAGAGTTTGGAATCTGATTGATTGATTGCTTCTGTGGACAGGTGTCTTTTACACTGGTGTAAGGCAGTGTATTTGCAGCACCACTAGGTGTCACTACAGGACCATGTATTATTTATATTTTCGTTAGCTTAACTTTGATTGTTCCTTGTGCGACACCATAGGGTTGATGCGTGTTTAGCCTAGAACGCCATCTTTTCTTTAGTATATGCCATCAACCTTATAGGTAAGTCACGTTATTTTCATGAGTTAATTAAATATAAAATATCTTGGGTAATACTACTTAGAGAGTTAGTTTTGTTGAGCTATTGTTTAAACCTAGTTATTGAAGACTTAAATGCTGAGTCATTCTGAGAACAAGAGTTTTTATTTTTGTTATAAGAGCGATTGTAATGTGGCCATTAATACAGTGCTAAGCTATGTGTTACTGTGCTAGTTAGTGTTTTGGTATGCGTTAGCACTTGAATGTAATATGGGGATTCATTAAAGTTTGAATGTACAACTGAAGTGCATTAGGATTTTTTCATACTGGTTATAAATGGAGTATATGTCATCAACCTTATAGATGCTGCTATGAAGCCCAGTAAACTTTGGTCTGCCACAATCCCGAACCCTTCTGTGTCTGTGCTTCCCTTCCTACCGGATGCACCCTCACGTTCACAATAATAACACAACGCAGAGTAGTAGTGGAGGTGCTGGAAGCCGGCTGCGTGCGCGGATGGAGAGCTAGAGGGCTACACTGGTAACATGATGAGATTAGGAGTACTCCCTTTAAGAGTGTGCTCCTAATTTCAGCTCGTTACCTGTTTAAAAGACACCTGTGAGCCATAAATCTTTCTGATTGAGAGGGGGTCAAATACTTAAATGGCGCACTTATATAGCGTTTTTATCCAAAGCACTTCACACTGTCATTCACCCATTCACACACCAATGGGAGCAGAGCTGCCATGCAAGGTGCTAACTTGCCATCGGGGGCAACTTAGGGTTCAGTGTCTTGCCGATCCACAGTCAAATAGATTTATGTACAAATTGAGGAAATTTAAGGGTAACCCTTGAGACCCTACCCAGGGGTAGTCAACCAACAAAGATCACACCAAGAGTAAGATGTGTAATAGTCCACGAGGTCACAAAGGAGCCCAGGGTAACTTCTAAGCAGCGAAAGGCCCTCTCACATTGGCTAATGTTAATGCTCATGAGTTCACCATCATAACACTGAACCACAATGGTGTGCATGGCAGAGTTACAAGGAGGAATCCACCGCTCTCCAAAAAGAACATTGCTGCCCGTTTGCAATTTGCTAAAGATCATGTGGACAAGGCAGAAGGCTACTGGAAGAATATTTTGTGGATTGATGAGACCAAAATAACATTTTTGGTTTAATTGAAAAGTGTTCTACTTGGAGAAAAGATAACATTGCATTCCAGCATAAGAACTTTATCCCATCAGTGAAACATGGTGGTGGTATTATCATGGTTTGGGCCTGTTTATTATTGTTCCATCAATTTAAATTATGTTGTTTTGGCTCTTTTTTCACTTGTTTTTCACTTCTATTGTTTGTACTGTTCTCTGTTTATTGTTATATGTTTACTGTTCATTCATGTACAGAGCTTTGAGAAGCTACTTTTAAAGGCGCTTTATAAAATAAAGACTTATTATTATTATTATTATTTTATTGCATCTGAGGAAAGACGACTTGGCATCATTGATGGAACAATGAATCCTGGAGTATTCCAGTGAATTCGAAAGGAAAATATCAGGACATCTGTCCATTAAATGAATCTCAAGAGAAAGTGGGTCATGCAGCAAGACACCAACCCTAAACACACAAGTCGTTCTACCAAAGAACGGTTAAAGAAGAATAAAGTGAATGATTTGGAATGGCCGAGTCAAAGTCCTGATCTTAATCCAATAGAAATGTTGTGGAAGAACCTGAAGCGAGCAGTTCATGTGAGTAAACACACCAACATCCCAGAGTTGAAGCTGTTCTGTACTGATGAACGGGATAAAATTCCTCCAAGCCCATGTGCAGGACCGATCAACACTTACCCCAAACGTTTATCTGCAGGTATTGCTGCACAAGGCAGTCACACCGGATACTGAAAGCAAAGGTTCACATACTTTTGCCACTTACAGAGATGTCATATTGGATCATTTCCTCAATAAATAAATGATCAAGTATAATATGTGTATCTCATTGGTTTCATGGGGTTCTCTTTACCTATTTTAGGTAGGTAACTGAACTGATTGTTCACTTGTTTCCTAATGTATCCTCTTGACAGGTGCCACTGCAACGATATAATCGATGTTATTCACCTCACCTTTTCGTGGCTTTAATGTTATGTCTGATCAGTGTATTTAAAAGCAGGAAATGCATTAGACACACCAGAATTCCCATCTGATGCTGGATTAAGCTGTAAAATTGTGCATCCAGAAACAGAGACACAGCCCACACTACCTACCTGAGGGAGGCAGACAGATGGAGAGCATGATGGGAAATTGAAGAGTATGACCGTAAAACAAGGACCTCATGCAAACCTGGTGATGGATGACCTGTCTTACACTTGCACCAGCAGTATGGCCTCGTTAGCCACCCACAGCGCCTCAGAGCGGAAATAATACCCCGAGTTCCAGCTCAGTCCTGCACTTTCTTTCTTTCTTTCTTTCTTTCTTTCTTTCTTTCTTTCTTTCTTTCTTTCTTTCTTTCTTTGCACTCTGAAATATTTGATTGACAAATCCAAGCATGCAGGACTCATGAAACTGTTAATCATCTTAAATATGTGCCGCAGTACACCACCATAGCACCAGTCCCTTTTTTTTAAAAGAATAAGACACTGTGTTATTCTGTTATAGGAAAATAATCAACAACAGGGTGGTGCAATGAAGTGGGAGTTACTCTTACTACCCTGAAGTTGATTTTCCTATAACAGCACAACCTGAATATACACAGCAATATTCCAACAACTGCAATTGAACTTTATTAAAGAATAGCACGTGGTACATTTTATAGATACATTAAATGATGTGCAACTTGTCCATGAAACAAGTGAGTTCCTGTTCTCACTTACATGATAGCAGCTATAGCAGTCCTTCCCTCATCAACGTCTCAGCAAACCTGCAAAGCGTGAACTCCTCAATCCTGAACGTGTCTGAACATTAAAGTTACAGCTTTACCTCTGACCGTTACAAAGCGCCGACACTGGAGACTCCTTCCATAAATGTTCAAGTAACAACAGAAAGCTCCACCACGTCAATGACGACATCCGTTTGTAAATGTGTTCATTTCGAGAGCCTACCGTACCTGTGAATAAGCTCTCACTATAGAAACAACAACGTATTAGAACGAGAACTGTGATGTAGGATAATAGATCACACCCAACTCCTCATCCATTACTCTCTGACACCGCAGCGCTTCAGCGTGTCTTCTTTCTCACACATTATATCATAGATACAATTTCACATGTTGCTTAAACCTTTCATAAACATAGTAGTGTTTGGTTTTTTTTTCTTTTGACTGAGAAGATCCGAGTGTTCACGCCCACGCAGAGACACGCAGGCCTCCGTTTCCATGGAGAGCGCAGGAGGCAGAGAGGCGCATGAATATTCAGAACAGCAAAAAAGGAGTCATTGTCTCTGGAGGAGAATTACAGCCAAAATCATCAAAAGACATAAGAAAGAAGAAAGACAGTGAGAGAGAGAGAAAGACTTACTAAGAGAGACAGAAAGTGAGAAAGGGAGAGAGATCCTGTATAATTGGATAGAGATGACTAGAGATCAGGCTTCTGACACCAGTTCTGAAAACTGACTCTCTGAAACCGAAGCATCTGAACTACCCGCCTACAGCGATTACTCAATAAAAAAGCACTGCCAGGGTTTGTTCTGGTTTTATTACTGATTTAAAAGTTTTTGTTTTTTTTTCGTTTATCACTGAATTATCTGGCTGCGCTGGGTACTAACTGATGTCAGCCTGATATGGGGCGGAGTAAAATAGCATTGGGTAGTGCGGCTGTGGCTCAGTCGGTAGAGCGGGTTGTCCACAAATCCACTAATCGTAGGGTTGGTGGTTGGAATCCCGGCCCGGGTGATCCCATACCGAAGTGTCCTTGGGCAAGACACTGAACCCTAAGTTGACCCCGATGGCAAGCTAGCACCTTGCATGCAGCTCTGCTACCATTGGTGTGTGAGTGTGTCTCATTTGTAAGTCGCTTTGGATAAAAGCGTCTGCTAAATGAATAAATGTGATGTAATGTAAATGTAGTGTCTATAAAATGACTGACAGGAGGCCCATCCAAACACAGACAGGCATCCTGGTCTGCAATGCAGTTTTCCAAACAGATTCCTGATAAATTTGTGCTTTTTTTATCATGTTCTACTTAATTTCCAGATTATTTGTAAAAAAAAAAAAAAAAAAAAAAAAAGACCATTGCACCTCAACATATCCTCTAGCACTACGAATAACACTTCACTAGATGGTGCAAAAAATAATAAGTATATTAATATTCAAATAATGTTTTGTTTGATACACTGCACTACTTCTTTGCATTTCAAGAAGTAACGACGCGTATAGCTCACCAGTCTCTACGTCAGATATTAATATTCATGATTTATTATAATCGTTAAATAATATCCTATAAGAGATAATCGGCGATGGGTCGTTAAATTATTAGAAAAATAACGCACACCCGAGGTGGTAATGAGGCCGTGACGCCGAGTGGAGTGCATTGTAATCGTGTAACGCAAACCTAGCTGTGGATTATCTCATTACACCATGATCACTTTCCAGCATTGACAACTTAAAGCTGTTATTGATGTTTGCAGTGCAAAATTTGACTGAAAGGATAGAAATAACAGTTCATTTTCTTGACTTATTTGATATGCGGGTCGTTAGATCTAGAATTCCGCCTACACTAAATCAGACACAGAGATAGAGTAGTGCGGTAAGATTAAATTTATTTGAATGAATTATAGCACATAATTATTAGAGAGAGAGAGAGAGGGAGAGAGAGAGAGAGAGGGAGAGAGAGAGAGCCTGTGAGAATGACCTGCATCTGTACCACGTCTCTAATAATGAAGATCTGTGAGTTTAACTACTGTATGGAACTGTATCTGTATGTTACTATGGTTACAACTGTTTATAGGCAGCGCATGAATTTAGAACAATGATTAAAATGACTGGAACTACCTGTGCATTATATGCTTTAATCGCACACCTTCCAGCCAATCAGAATTAAGAATTCAGACAGACCATATTATAAATACGTATATACAGTATATGCTCCCTGGGATAGACTCCAGGTTCCCCATGACCCTGAAAAGGAGTAAGCGGTTGAAGATGGATGGATGGATGGATGGATGGATGGATGGATGGATGGATGGATGGATGGATGGATGGATGAATTCATACTGAATTAAGGGTTCAGTTGTTTTGGTTCAAATTTGTTGCATACAAAGGTCAACGAACATGACTGAATGAACAACAGTAAGCTTTTATACTTGCCCATCAGCGTGCATGTTGCTATGCAGTGCTTATGTCTTGTTGCTTAAACGTACTTCATGTTACAAAGTTAAAGAATAAAGCAGAATAAACACATGTCCGTTTCACGTAAGCGTTCAAATTGTTTCATTAAAACAATCCGTGTCATCTAGAGATTCAAATTCAAAATCTATGAAAATCTGTGAAAAATCTCCCTTTTTGGAGGATAAAAAATAATGGACCTGTAGCTAATCTCTGATTCAATGGGCTGCCTTTAGCCAAATCATTCAGTACGTTTACATGGACAACAATAATCCACTCTTAATCTAATTAACACCATACTTTGATTAAGAAACTACCATGTACACACCAACCTTAATCTAATTAAGGTCATTATCTAAGTAAACTCTAATTGAATTAAGACATGTCGAGTACTCCTGTTTTAGTCGCATTATGGGCGTGTATTACAAACACCTTAATCACATGATGAACGTCGTGTTAGAGTTTTCACCGCATTTTGCGACAGGACTCGATCACACACGGCAGTACTCAACATTTACGGTGAACAAGAGAGTTCGGCTGCGTCCCAAACCACATACTTACCTACTATAGGCCTCTAGTGGGGGAAAATACATGTATCTCGACTACTATATAGACGTTAAGTACGCGGTATCTTACGGCTCCAAACAGTCGTCTATTAGCATGTACAGCATGACAAATAATTAACTGCTCTTAAAGTGTTCGTAAAAAATAAATAAAAACACCCAAAACTGTATACGGGACCATAACGAAGACCAACTGTATGTTGATATGTGAAATTCTGGAGGGACGTCGGACGGCGTGGCGCGGTGACGTAATGACACGTGATGTTAATCTAGTTCTGATCTATAATAGTGTAAAACGGGTACATGACAGGAGTATTCTAAAAGCGACTCATGTAAACACCTTAATCACATTATTATCTTAATCAGAGTAAGGTCAAGAATTACATTACTGCTGTCCGTGTAAACGTAGTCAGTGAAATAAATGTTTTTGGATAAATCTCAACAGAGTCACTGAGATACAGAGAGTCGATGAAATAGCTGCTTTTCTTTCTGTTCTTTTTTCTTTCAAACAACGTTCAACCAAAATGATGGAGAGAGAGGAACGGTGCAAGGGTGAAAAAAGATAGAAATGTCAAAGAATGAAGGAAGAAGCTGGAGAAGTCCGAGTCAGAGTAAGAGAGGTAGAAGAGACAAAATGATGGAAGGTAGGAAGAAAGTGAAAGGAAAATATGAGGTAATGGTGGAGGAGTGAGTGGAGGCAGAGCACTGACTAACAACTCTGTACACCCCCCCCCCACACACACGCACACACACACACACACACGGCTTTTACATGCCTGCATTCCTTTTTCTCTCAGATTCCTCACAGCTCCCCCTGATGACATCATCATTACTCACAGAGCCTCTAGTCTGTCCTGGGTTTAATTTCAGACACATCAAACAGGCATGAATATTTGCTTCTGTTCTATCATTTTGAAACGAACATGACTCTTCCTGATGTGTGCAGTGTGTTCATTTACACTTCACACTCTTAATAGGGGTTGAGACTCTGCGTACATGTGCGCGGTCTTATTGGCTCTGTGAGTCTCTGCTTGAGTTTCCTTTAATTGTGCAAATTGAAATGAAATGAAATGAAATGAAATGAAACACTGACTCCGAAAAGCTCCTTTCTGTCGCAAATGTACATCAACCGTTACTCGAGATGCTGAACAATAATGGGGAAAAATACACACATTTCCTATGTGATCAGATATAAAAACATGTTTAGGCCTTATATAGACGTACATGTAGTTAGGATTTAATACTGAAATTGAGCACATCAGTATTCATCAGTAAGCCCAGAAATGCCATTGCAAGATAACAAAAGATGTTTTCTTGAGATCACAACCTATTTGTCCCCTCATATGCTAAAATGCATTAATGGGCATGCGTACTATACATCACAGAGTGTGTTAACCCAAACTAGCTGGAATATTCAATTCAATTTCAATTCAATTCAATTTTATTTGTATAGCGCTTTTCACAATAGACATTGTCTCAAAGCAGCTTTACAGGATTATAAACACAGTACACACACAGTAAAAGTGAGAAATTATCCCAACTGAGCAAGACACTGAGTGGCGACAATGGCAAGGAAAAACTCCCTAAGATGTTTAAAAGGAAGAAACCTTGAGAGGAACCAGAAGGGAACCCATCCTCATCTGGGTAACAACAGACATTCTGAAAGAGATAATTATTGGTTTAAATGTAATCTGTTTGGCTTAGAAGAAGCCTTTGTCCCAGCAGTCTGGATTTGGAGTAGATGAGAGAATGGTGGTCACACTCTTGAATAGTAGAGGAGGTACAGGCTTATAGCCCCAAGGTTGCGGGAAGACAGTGTGGTGTGTGGCTATATTTTATTTATTTATTTATTTTTTTTAAATATCCCCATTGGTATCAATAAAGTAGATCTATCTGTCTATCTATTTATCTTTTCATCTGCCCGTCTAACCTCGGAGACATTGCGGTGCCTCGAATTGTCTGGCAATAAAACAGGAAATGCTCAGGATCACGATCTCACGCTTGGAGGTGGATGCAGGTGCAGATACATACATACATATACATACATACATATACAATACAAACAAAACCAAATCAGTCGCTATAGAACTTGTGACAAAACCCTAAGGCAAAGAATAGACGTGAAACAAAGACCATAAACACAGCAACAGCAAAGAAACACAAGGAGTGCAGTGAAAACTGTGACAATATATAAGTATATATAAGTGTATAAATATAAAAGTATATATATATATATATATATACCCCTGAAAGAGGTGAATGAGACATGGTGCTGTGGCTGATGGGAAATGTAGTCTAGTCCTTCTCCGCTATTTCAAGACACGCGATAATGTTCACCGTGGCCCATCCATCCATCCATCCATCCATCTTCAACCGCTTACTCCTTTTCAGGGTCACGGGAAGCCTGGAGCCAATCCCAGGGAGCATCGGGCACAAGGTGGGGTACACCCTGGACAGGGTGCCATTCCATCACAGGGTACAATCACATTCACACTCACACACACATTCATACACTGTGGTGTAATTTCAGATTTCTGTGTTGCCTTTTGTTGGACGCTAATTTGGAAATAGTCTAGTACTGAAAAACAACGATAGATAGATAGATAGATAGATAGATAGATAGATAGATAGATAGATAGATAGATAGATAGATAGATAGATAGATAGATAGATGCTAAATACAGAACCTTTCTGGACTTTCATAGACCCGAGATATAACTAACTTAAGCTCTACTCAGAAGTTGTACACCATTTAATATCTTTTGTAAGTTGAGAAAAATACTGTCATGATGAGTAAGTCATGATCTTGAGAAAGCATCGTTTATCTTTTATCATAAAATAATTTATCTGTATCTTATCTTGAAATTGCAGGGGGAAAGAAATAACACATCCTTTCTGGACTTCCATAGACCTCAGACATAACCACTGACTTAAGTGCTACTCATCAGTTGTACACCATTTTTAGTACCTTGTAGTGTCATGGAGTGGTGCGCACAATTACCCGTCAGCAAATTATACTTAAATTAAAGTTTTAAATAGTTGTGTGTTGAATCAAGTGCTATTTTATGTGCTTCTGAAAAGGTGTTCAATTAAACCAGCACTATATTCGGAATACACTGTATTAGACATACATTTATTCATTTAGCAGACACTTTTATCCAAAGCGACTTACAAATGAGAGCACACTCAGACACCAATGGTAGCAGAGCTGCCATGCAAGGTGCTAGCTTGCCATCGGGGGCAACTTAGGGTTCAGTGTCTTGCCCAAGGACACTTCGGCATGGGATCACCCGGGCCGGGATTCGAACCACCAACCCTACGATTAGTGGATTAGTGGACGACCCGCTCTACCGACTGAGCCACAGACGCCCAGACTTCGAATAGACTTCGAATAGACTTCTATTCATTTGGGTTTTGTTTTTGTTTGTTTTTTTTTTTCAATCTTTGTGCCATTTTCTCTTTCATACTTCATCTTATACATGTGTTTTTTTTTTTTTTTTCATTATAATGTTGCCTCTTGTTTTTGCTACCTCATATTACCTTAGACAGAAAAGGGGTGGAAATGCATTTATTCTTTTGTTTAAAGGACAGTGCTCATGTTTAAACGTTGTCTGGATGCTAGAAGGTCTGTGAAGCTTCTACTCAAGAAAAAAATGTAAACCCATGAAAGCTTGAACTACACACGGGTATTTATCTAAATAAGGAGCACAGAAAACTGACTTGGACAGGTGCCTACAATCTTAAAAGCCTACAGAGCCTACAATCTTAACACAGAGCTGAGCAGTTAAGAGTTTTGTCAACAGTGACTGTCTAGAAAATCTGTGGTTTTAAACTCACAACCTTAATGTACGGAATTTTAATGACTGTCACAGAAATACTACATCGTGTTAATCTACTGTCACAGCGCCCCCTGCTGATCTTTGTCCAAAGTAGTCCAGGGTCCATCAGCAGCAGAACATTGTGGAGCAGCTCGCTGTAAAACACTAATTATTATTTAATATTTAATCCCTGAGCAGCTCACACATCATCACGCCTTAATGGAGTCTTCTGTACATTATCACACCCACACACACAAGGACAGTGTTATACACGGAACACATACAGGTTTGCCAAAGTTAGCATAAAACAGTCAATTAAATCCTTCCGCTCTCTCAAACAGCATTAAGTTAGTAATTACAGTAGTACAGCTCCAGCTCCTCCCATGCTGTAATAAAGCTACTCAAGTCATTTCTCAGGGTTCTTTGTGACATCGCAGGTAATAAGATGAAAGCTGAGCAGGCTGTGTGGAAAAAAAGATGTGCGTCGTTTGCGGGTCAGCAAATACAGATAAAGGCCTACTCATGGGCGTAACCATGCATTCTTTTGGGGGGGTCGTGTCACCCCCAATGTTGAGGAAATACCAATCTGTCCCCCCAATATACAGCACAAAATATTTTCTACATGTCCACCTTTAATGAACCCTGCCAACGGATCTGTCTTTTCTTCATCTATTCTATTTATTTATGTCTATTCCTTTTTAATATATTTCCATGTGTTAAGGAGAATAGGTGTCCGCCCCCCCTCCCTCCAGTTGTACACTTGGTTGCGTCCAGACTCAACACAAGTTTGTTGATATATTTCAGCAGCTCAGTCTGTAAGAAATGGAGACAGCGTAGCAGAACATACGAGCTTTTATTCAGACAGTAAGTCACTAGATACATAAATAGTAGGTGACCTTATCTTACATTTATCAGACGCTTTTATCCAAAGCGACTTACAAATGAGACACACTCACACACCAATGGTAGCAGAGCTGCATGCAAGGTGCTAGCTTGCCATTGGGGGCAACTTAGGGTTCAGTGTCTTGCCCAAGGACACTTCGGCATGGGATCACCCGGGCCGGGATTCAAACCACCAACCCTACGATTAGTGGATTCGTGGACAACCCGCTCTACCGACTGAGCCACAGCCGCCCCCTTAGTATAGAAGGCTTCATACCATGGTTTGGTTTGTTCTTAAGAACGTCAATTAGCTGTTGACATTTGCACACCCATGAAGTAGGCTACGCTAACGTCCATTCCGGGTTTTGACCAGTAACGTTATATTCACTTGCACATCCTCCCACCGAGTTTGCGGTGAACCCTCACGTTGTAACAGACTGTTATAAATGCGAGTGAAAGTTGTACAGCATTTCGTTCTTTTACACAACATTTGGACTAAGGACAACTAAGTGGACTTCCCCCAATTGTCTATACCATGGTTACACCCTCGGGCCTACTCAACCTTCATGTTAAACGTGTTAACCTTATAACCAGTGCTCCATGTGTGAAATTAGGATTAATTTGGGGTGGTAAGAGTAACTCTGCTTACATTGTTGATTTGTTTTCCTATAACAGTATGACACCGAAGGTTTTATTCCTTACCGAATGCAGTGGGGAAAACATTAATGTAAAGTGTTCTCACACTGATTCAGAGGTCCTCTATAATCCGGTAGTGGACAAGGAAGGAAGAAGTCCTGACATAGAAAGATTTTATTTTGTTTTAAGTGGTGTGACTACATGTGTAAATGTACATGACTACTTAAATCCCACTGACAGGCCCTTAAGGCCCAGCGCTCCTGAAGCAGAGAGGGTTAAGGGCCTTGCTCAAGGGCCCAACAGTGGCAGCTTGGCAGTGCTGGGGCTTGAGTCACCAGTGGTTTTGATAAATCTGATATAGTGTACGTTTAACAGTATTCTTCATGCCTAAACATTCCATTGAATAAACACAGTATCTTAACTCCCATGTGTGGAAAAGTGTTGTAAACAATGCAGCCATTTCTCTAACAATACAATTAACACATTTATCAGAACTGCATTACTACCACGCTAATTGCGAGCTCTTTATTTGAAAGCGAATTTAATTAAAGCCCTCCGACCGCATAAACGACTCCGAGCGCTAATTTCATCTTTTAAATACGTTCGCGACACAGGAAGCGTCTGGATTCGTGTAGAGCGCACACAGGGGAAATTAGGAAATCACGTCGAAACCCAGACTGATGATGATGATGATTCACAGCTCTCGAAGCTTTCACTACAGCACATATTCCTTTCAAATCGGCAATTCAAGACGTTCCGCGTGACGGCATGAGAGGATCGCTATGTGAACGCTGCTGTAGTGACATCACAGAATTAATTAAAGGATATGTCATGCTAAATGATAAGAATAAGCATGACGTGAATAAACGTGTGCAGTGTATTCGATTGTGCCCTGTGATGGACTGGCACCTTGTCCAGGGTGTACCCCGCCTTGTGCCCGATGCCTCCTGGGATAGGCTCCAGGTTCCCCGTGACCCTGAAAAGGAGTAAGCGGTTGAAGATGGATGGATGGATGGATGTATGTATTTGTAGATGAAGAAGCAATCGTCCGATATCAAGTTTGCGCCTAGATTTCGGAGTGAAAATGTCAAATGTCAACTGATCGAAGCCCGTCGTTTTCATGTTCAGATGATTCCAGACTGCACTTTTTATTCTCCAGTGTTAAAACCTGGTTTAGTGTACAAGCTCATCAATGGAGCACGGATATAAAAATGCAAAATGTGGATAAACAACAGACGGGAAAACATGATAAATAAACCATAAACAAGAGCAGAAACAAACAGGAAGAAGGTTTTTGATAGGCATGACAAGAGAAACCAGGGTGCATGAAGATCAAGAGAGCTAGCTGAACAACACACAGCTAGGAATATAAAAGTGATGCTGGAAAGGGCATACAGGATGTGGAAAATGTAGCGGCACAGGAAGCTAACTGAAGGCTGAGTCTTTTATAGAGCTGGTGATGGGCAGGAAATGATGTCGGTGGTGAGACAGGGGGCCGGGTTCTCACTGCCGAGGTTGTGGTGATGTGATCTGTGGGAAGAAGTTGGCTTGCTGGCTGGACTGGGTACGTTACAGTATTTCTTCATCGTGCAAAAGTTTTAGCCACCTTAATTTAGGGCGGCTGTGGTTCAGTCGGTAGAGCGGGTTGTCCACTAATCCACTAATCGTAGGGTTGGTGGTTGGAATCCCGGCCCGGGTGATCCCATGCAGAAGTGTCCTTGGGCAAGACACTGAACCCTAAGTTGCCCCCGATGGCAAGCTAGCACCTTGCATGCAGCTCTGCTACCATTGGTGTGTGAGTGTGTCTCATTTGTAAGTCGCTTGTAAATGTAAAAATGATATTTCTGTAAAGCTGCTTTGAGACAATGTCCATTGTAAAAAGTGCTATACAAATTGATTAATTTAATTAATTATTTTTTTAATACAAACTTTTGTTATAGATTTGTATCTGATGACTTCTTCTACAATATAATTGGCATGTCTAAAGTGTCCGTAGTGTATGAATGGGTGTGTGAGTGTGTATGTGATTGTGCCCTGTGATGGACTGGTACCCTGTCCAGGGTGTACCCCGCCTTGTGTCCGATGTCTCCTGGGATAGGCTCCAGGTTCCCCGTGTCCCTGATAAAGGATTAAGCGGTAGAGGATGGATGGATGGTCTTGACTATATCTCAATAGTAGAACATCCTGAAGTGTTTTATTCCTCTCATATCACAGCAATTGTTTAGGTAGTGCCATCAATTATATTTTGTTGTTTACTAATGAACATGAACACCATCATTTTTAACTGGTTATTGGTAAATTTAATGTCACTGAACATCTGTTAAACAAGTTAGTTCCTGTTACATAATAGCAGCTATAAACCATTGCTCCCTCACCAGTAATACAAAAATAAAATTCAGTTCACCATGTTACAAAAGAAAGCGTAACGTGTTTTGAAGACTTTTCTCTGTTAAGTTACAGTTTTATCTCTGACTGTTATAAAGCACTGACACTGGAGACTCCTTCCATAAATGGTAAATAAATGTCTCTTTACAGAACACTTCACCATATCAATGATTATTCATGTTTTTAGTGCATTTATGTGGAGCACCCGGCATGCTTGTCCCTGTGTAGGTTGTTACGTATTGTACTGTGTGTGTGTGTGTGTGTGTGTGTGTGTGTGTGTGTGTGTGTGTGTGTGTTGTGAAGGGCAGGGTGGAAGGTCAGAGTTTTCTAGGCCTGCAGTCAGTGGGGTAATGAAGCGTCTCACACAGCTGGTAGGGAGCAGGTCAAGCCTCAAGTGAAGGCAGCTGCAGAAGGTCAGACAGAGAGATGAGGCAGGACACAGAGCAAGGGCAAGTGAAAATAAAAATAGGTTATGTGGGGAAAACTATTCATACTATTCCTAATATCCTAGCTGGACACTTCACAGTGTAGTTACAAATGAGCGTCAAACGAGTTCAACTTTTCAGAAAAGAGCAGAGAGGTGTGACCTCAAGGCTTCTGTCATGTGCGATGAGAGGGTATAGATAGACATGACATCAACTCAAAACACAACAATCCATGCTCGTAGCACGTTAAGCTTTTTACTCACCGACCAATCAGGTTACAGCTCTGGGGGGGCTAGAAAAAAAGACACGGATGATGTTTTGGTGAAAAGAAAAGTCTTGTTAATGAGCAAATATTCCAGTCAGCTCACAGAACTGCCCCAAACTGGGGAGAGTGAAGACTAACATGTCCTAATGTGTCCTCTAAGACACGTGACGCAAACCATCTGCATCTTTTCTTCTGCTGTATCACAGGACAATGTAAGACACGTGGAGGAATGAGCTATCTGCTGTCTTCCAAATACATGAGCTCAGAGATGCTCATGATTGGCTAGTGTGTCTGTGATCGATAGGGGACAGAGAGTATGCACCTCCCACACAGACAACCGTGGCTTTCTGTCAGTACTCGGAATTAAGTTCATCTGAGAACCAAAGATCTGCCGAAGATTGTCCAACCTCTTTATGTGCATCAAAATTCTAGCTTCTGATGTCTGGAGAAGGTTCCCCATGCTCACTGCCTCTCTGTATCTGGCATGATCCTGCATTCCCACTGCTATCGCAACCGACTGAGCGACTGGCGTCTTTTCTGGCTCTCTTTCCGACTCCTTGGCATGAAGTGCAGAGTCCTGCTAATAACGTGAGCTGAGAAGGCGAGGAAACATAATGTGTTTTTATAAAAACATGCCCAACATGCTTGTGTGAGCTAAGATTTAGAGGAAGTGTCGCTGGTCGAGGAAGCGAAATAGGCTTGCGCACACAATTTCACACTTATTATACTCTCGGGACATGAAGCCACGTTCACACACCCGAGAACTCGCTTCTCATTACACTTTCTCTCTGTATATACAGTATTTCTTTCTCCCTTGGTGTGAATAAAATATATAACTATATGTACACCCTTGAATTCACAGTGCATCACATGTCTGCATATGCTGTTACGATGTCTTTTTACTCTATATATGCTATCTCTAGGTCAAATTATTCGTAAACATGGAATTAGTTTCCACTGTTATGCTGATGATACACAGTTGTATGTTTCAGCTAGCCAGAGGACAGACAGCAGCTTAATAAAGTTGAGGATTGTGTAAAGGACATTAGGCGTTGGATGTTAACTAACTTCCTTTTACTCAATTCGGATAAGACGGAAATACTTTTGTTAGGATCACGTGTAGCTAGAAATAATCTTTCTGAACACATGGTTACTCTGGATGGACTTCCTGTTTCATCATGTGCAGCAGTAAAAGACCTTGGAGTGATGATTGACTCCAGTCTATCATTAGATGCTCATGTAGATGGACCTTCCAGTAGAAACATAAAGAAACTCCAGTTAGTCCAGAACGCAGCTGCTAGGGTTCTAACTAGAACCAAGAAATATGACCACATCACCCCGATC
>JAFFST010003245.1:9257-29402 GCA_022414735.1 Noturus placidus | reverse complement strand
GATGGATATTATTGACCGTCCACCTCTCCTTAATCTGCCTCCAGGGTGCGTACATCCTTGAAGTAGGTAATAAACTGTTACCATTTTCCCAAAAATGAGTCTCCGCTACCTCTGATGTTATACTTGATTTTTTCCAGCTTCAGAAACAACATTAGATCTTTAAGCCAGGCTGATATAGTGGGGGGTTGTGATGAAACACCAAAGATGGCAATTAGAGGACAGACCTCCAAATTGATTCTAAGAATGTCGGACATAGTCCTAAAAAAGGAGTTCTAAAAGTTCTGTAGTTTGGGACAGAGTGCAAACACATGACTCAGGTTACACGGAGAGAGTTTACATTTCTCACACATGTCAGGAACATTGGGATATATTTTAGATAGTTTACTCCTAGAGAGGTGAGCTCTATGGACCACATTAAATTGTATGAAACTTAGTCTAGCACAGGACGTGGTGGTCCGTATATTATCTAACACTCTGCCCCAGTAATCATCCTCAAGCTCCAGACCCAATTCCTCCTCCCAGGCACTAATGCTTTTAACATTGTAAGAATCGTCCTGAGACCAAATCGTTGCATATATCTGTGAAATAATGCCCCTCTTACGAGGATTCAGCTTGAACACCTCTTCCCATGCAGACTTTATAGGTAAAACATTTGGAGTATTCAAAATTCTTTTCATTCATTTTGTAAGGCTTACTCACAAGATAGCCTATACCAAATTTGCTGTTGATTGGAATCAAGGATTCAACACCACTGTGGTATAATTGGCATTAGCTTTTTTTTTGTGACTTTGGAATTTGAAATGGTGAGGCTGCTGTTTATTATTAAACCTCAAACAGCTTTGACCAAAGAATGACCGTACCAAAGTATTACCTTACTTTAATTATGACCATCTGATTTCTACATGGCTTTCCTGCTGCTGCCAAAGCCACCCTGTCAAACATATTTTAATGAGAGTATGCTGAACAGAACTTGAAAGCTGGTCTGGGGGAATCACTGAAGATCTCAAGCTATCAGCTCTAAATATGCACAAAGTCTGACTTTATATCTACTGGTAAATGGAAAACCATGTAAGCCAAAAATTGTGTTTTTGATCCAGTCATTCAAGGAATACTGGGATATGTAGCAGCAAGTCTGAAATAATCCGGGTAGAGTTTGTGCCTTAGGATCTTGTAACAAGATATCAGATGCTTTCAGGTGCTGTGATGCACAGTGTTACCATGCACTGCCAGTTAAAGGTGGAGTTTATTACAGATTTCTCACTGTTAGTCCCACCAACAAAGCATAAAAAGAACAGAATGATAATTAAAGAAGGAAAAATATTAAACAAAGTGTTTAAAAAAACTTCAGGACTGGCCACTCTGATACTAATGGGTCTCTTTAATAAATGTATGTTTTATTAAATGCAGGTGCACTTGGAGAGTATCTGGTTAAGATTATAGATTAAGATAAAATACTTTTACCCTGTATCCACTAAACTACTGCCATGTATTATGTGTTTCCAAAAAGTGAACTTTGTTATTCTAAGACATGCTTTCATTAGAATTTGACATTTTCCTGAAATTCAAATGAGTTTGTTATACCAAAATGCTAATATATAAATTGTTCAAAAGCATCTCACTGACAGCTCATATGCATCTATTCTGTATGTTTAGTGCAGCTGTGGCTCAGTCGGTAGAGCGGGTTGTCCACTAATCCACTAATCGTGGGGTTGGTGGTTTGAATCCCGGCCCGGGTGATCCCATGCTGAAGTGTCCTTGGGCAAGACACTGAACCCTAAGTTGCCCCCAATGGCAAGCTAGCACCTTGCATGCAGCTCTGCTACCATTGGTGAGTGAGTGTGCTCGTGTTTGTAAGTTGCTTGTAAATGTAAATGTGAAATGATATTTCTGTAAAGCTGCTTTGAGACAATGTCCGTTGTAAAAAAGCGCTATACAAATTGATTAATAATAATGATTAATATGAGAGCACCATAATAGAGTCACTGTTTAATAAATTGTCATTCATTAAAACCGAAATAATCTCAACTCAGGAATAAGTGTGATGTCACATATTATTTATTCAGTTCAATTTGATTTGTTTATAGCTTATAACAATAGACATTGTCAAGAAAAAGGTGTCTTTAAGAATCCAGATGTGGCTTTTGATCCCTAAAGAACAAGCCAGTGGTAACAGTGGTAAAAGAAAACTCCCTGAGATGACTTGAGAGAATAACCTTGAGAGGATCTGGAGTCGATTGGAATAGTGGGATCATAAATCATTGTGTTGAAAGGATGTTCAGTTTGAGAAGAGTGTGAATAAGAGTGCTGAAATGAACACAGGGCAGTCTTTATGAATACAAGAGCAATTTTTAGGTACACATGTTCACTATCCAGGTGAGATTATCCACTGAATCAATTTATATAGTGGATTGGAGTTTTAGTGGCAATATACAGTATTTAACCTCCAAGTATTCTCGAATTCATAGCTATGGAGTGCCTTAGATACACTTTTAATTATTTATTGCAAGCTGCAGTCTTCTAGTGCAGTCCTACCAGAACCCGCAAACTCTAACTGATAAACTTAAACTGTAACATACAGTGTATCACAGCTTCCTATTCGTCTGCACAGCATCGTGGAAGTGCATCAGATGATTTTGTGGTGTGGGGTTTTCAGACCGTAGCTGACATGCTATAACATGTTGCATGATATCAAAATTCTCATGCAATACATATTTCTGGTGGAGGTTCCTGTAAAACAGATGCCATATTTTGTTGTGCAGTTATTCCTGCCAGTACATAATATACCACAGCCATTCAAAAGCTTGCCGTGATGTAATAGAACATGCAGATCCTTAACTCGTATTATTAAACCATGATGGGAACTGTTTGTGGTTGGCTTCCACACACATACATACAGAGAGAGAGAGAGAGAGAGAGAGAGAGAGAGAGAGAGAGAGATTCATAATAAATACATTGATGGAATTCATTTAATGAAAACCATAGAGTATTGACATTTTAAACTTTTATACTGTCCCATATTTTGCTGTCATGTTATTATTATTATTATTATTATTATTATTATTATTATTATTATTGTTGTTGTTGTTGTTGTTGTTGTTGTTGTTGCTGCTGTTGTTGTTGATGTTATTATTCTTAAAGACTGTAGTTAGTAGGAGATGGTTAAATGGCAACAACATTTTTAAAAAGAAAGTCCCATTACATCAATTCTCATAATTTCCTGTATTTATAACATCTTTGTTTTTACGATTTACATTTACATTTATAGCATCTTGCAGATGCTATTATCCTGAGCAACTTCTAGAAGTGCTTCATAGTTCCCATCAAAATAAATAAACAAATAAAATCCTCCTGCTAGTACAAAAATGACAGGATTAAAAAAATACATAGCTGTAAGATATTTGCTAGAACTACAGCAAGAACATGCTTAGAGGAGATATCACATTAGAAGAACATTGTTAAAGCAGACATCAGTTACAGGATTCCTTTTGTCATTTTTTCGTATACTTTCGAAGCAAAATTACAGTGACAAGCCTTCCTCCTCCCTACAACTGACCCCACCCACAAAACAGCAGAACTGATCGACTCAGTTCTGTCTGGGGGTGGAGCTAATTTCCGGGCCAGAGAAAATATGAAGAGAGGCCTTCAATAAAGAAATGCAAGCCTATTTCTCTATTTTTGCATATTTGTCTAACTAAATGGTTTCAGATCCCTCTACATGAATAATGAAAGAAAAGACAAGGTTAACATGGGGCAGATTTGGCTGCAACTAAATGCTTCTGATAACTGGAGAACAGTCTTTCATATCACTGTGGAGGAATTTTGGCTCAATTGTTTGCAGAATTGTTTTTATTCAGCCACATGAACTTCAGTGCAGGCTTTCAAGCATGACCTGCCCATTTAAGGTCCTGCCACAGCATCTAAGTAGGGTTCAGGTTAGGACTTTGACTAGGCCACTCCAAAACCTTAGTTTTGTTTCTTGGAACCATTAAGAGGCGGACTTTGAGACCGTTGTCTTGCTGCATAACCCATTAGCATCAATTATGGGAAGACACCCAAGTTCTAAAGCAGCAAAATATCCCCACACCATGTTTACTTTTTTTGTATGATGTTCTTATTGTGGAATGCTGTGTTTGCCCATGCCTTCCAAAAAAAGTTCCACCTTGCCGCATCAGTCCACAGAACATTATCCCAAAAAGCTTTGGGGTTCTACGTTTGGCAAATTAACTTTATGTTCCTCTATGTGAGCAGTGGTTTTCACCTTGCAACTCTCCAATAGATAGCATTTTCACTCAGTCTTGTTCTAAGGGCAGCTGTGGCTCAGTCGGTAGAGCGGGTTGTCCACTAATCCATTAATCGTAGGGTTGGTAGTTTGATTCCTGGCCTGGATGACTCCGCATACAGAAGTGTGGGCAAGACACTGAACCCTAAGTTGCCCCCAATGGTCCCGTGCATGGCAGCTCTACTACCGTGAATGGGTGAATGTAAAGTGCTTTGAATAAAAGCGCTATATAAGTGTGCCATTTACCATTTATCTGGAATGCTGACCTTAACTGATGCAAGTGAGGCCTGCAGTTCCTTTGATCTTTGTCTGGGTTCTTTTGCTCCTGACAGAATTATGGTAGGCCACTTCTGTAAAGATTCACCAATGTTCCAGGTTTCACCATTTGGAGATAAAAGCTCTCATTATAGTTTCCTGGAATCCCAGAGCCTCTGAGCCCCTTTCTTTTTCATCTCTTCTGGAATTTCTTTTCAATGTAGCGTAGTGTCCTGCTTGTTCAGACACTTTAGCCTAATTTACATTGCTGGAAAGATTCTATTGTGATTTCTATTCTATTAATTAATCACTATTCGATATGATGTTTAAGATTCAACAGGAATGGTAGTAATCAAGTCTGGTTGTGTCTAGTCTAATAGTCTAATTGTGTTATTATTGTTTTCAATTTGATTAATTGTTTGATCAAGTAACTAAGGGGGCAATTATTTTTTTCACACAGGGCCAGTTGTCACTGGATACATTTTTCCTTCAATAAATTAAATTATCTTTTTAAAACTGTATTTTGTGTTTCTCAGATTGTATTAATTGTGTTTGATGATCTGAAACAAAAAAATATGGAAGCAATCAAGAAGGGGAAAATACTTTTTCATGGCACTGTAAACTTTAAATTTCAGTTGCAAACTACACCTTAAATAACCATAAAGAATAAAAGGTGAATCCAAATATCGCATTCCACATAACTTCTGTGGGAAACTTTTTTTTTTTAAATCATAAATATATTAATTGAAATGGATTGACATGGCAGATTGTCATGAATTCCTTCTCTTGGAGTGTGGTGTGGTTCTCTTGTTTTGATTTCCCTCCTTTTGCATTTTTGTTTACATTGACATATGCCTTGTCACTGACCCTGTCCTGCCATTGGAGTGTTTCCTGATTGTGTCCAGGTGTTCTGACTTCATCCATGATTTTGTCTTCATATAACCTCCAGGGTCCGGGGTTCGAGTCCTGCCAGGGCCATGTGTGTGCGGAGTTTGTATGTTCTCCACGTGTGTCGGGGGTTTCCTCCGGGTACTCCGGTTTCCTCCCCCAGTCCAAAGACATGCATGTTAGGCTGATTGGCGTGTCTAAAGTATCCGTAGTGTATGAATGATATGTGAGTGTGAATGTGATTGTGCCCTGTGATGGACTGGCACCCTGTCCAGGGTGTACCTGCCTTGTGCCCGATGCTCCCTGGGATAGGCTCCAGGTTCCCCCGTGACCCTGAAAAGGAGTCAGCGGTTGAAGATGGATGGATGGACGGATACCCTCACGTTCCATTGTCTCGTTCTGAGATCTCGTCAGTGTTACTGTGCTTTTACCCTGTTAGGTTCTGAGTCACATGTTTCCCTATTTATAATCTTGGATTATCAATGTTTGTTTTTACCTTCCTGTGCTCTGACTGGTTACTGGATTAAGACACGCTTTGAATTTTTGTGCATGTGTCCTACATTATCTACTTTACGTCTTGTTATACAGACAAGCAATTATTCAAATATTTATTATTCATTATCATTTATTTGCCATTATTTCCAAATGGAGAAACATTGAACATTGGTGAACATTGGTGAATCTTTACAGAAGTGGTTGGCCTACCAAAATTCTACCAAGAGCGCATTGATGACTCATCTGGGAAGTCAATAAAGAACCACAACAAACATTGCTGCTATACTTATGCTGCTACATTACACAATAGTTTACAGTTACAGCCCATGTTTCCAGTTTACCGTCCATGTTCGGTGTATTTATTGTCCTGTGTATTTACTGTCCTGTGTATTTATTGTTTTGTTCTGTTTATTTATTGTTTTGCACTTGTCTCACACTGTAGTGTATTTGCATTTTATGTAGTCTTGCATAATGTTCTGTGTTGCACCATGGTGCAGAAGAACCACCAAGCTATATAGATGAATGACAATAAAAACCCACGTGATTTGACTTGACTTGATCTAAGGAAAGCTGTTTTTTATTTTAAAGAAAGATACCATAATACCCCAAATAGCGAAGGCTACAGCAGGGGGAAGAGCTTTCACTCATAGAGCTCCACAGTTATGGAACAGTCCTCCAATTAGTGTTCGGGACTCAGACACAGTCTCAGTGTTTAAGTCTAGGCTTAAAACGTATTTATTCACTCTAGCCTACCCTGACTAGACTTTCTATTATGCTAATTCCCAGTCCTAACAATCTTTTCTCTCCCTCTCTCGAGCTACACATGATCTTATGGAGACACTGGAAGATCCTGGTCCATTCTGCTCTCCTGGAACTGTGTGAGCTGTCTCGGGTGTCCTGCCTCTGGAGGGAGCTCTCATCTGCTCCAATTCCAGACTGCTGGGACTACGGCTTCTTCTGAGCCATGCAAATTTCATATAAATCATTAATGAACTCTTTCAGAATATCTGTTGTTACCCAGATGAGGATGGCTTCCCTTCTGAGTCTGGTTCCTCTCAAGGTTTCATCCTCTTAAACATCTTAGGGAGTTTTTCCTTGCCACCGTCACCACTCTGTGGTTTGCTCAGTTGGGATAAATTTGCACCTTTGAATTTCTGTATACCGTGTTTGTATATTTCTGTAAAGCTGCTTTGAGACAATGTCTGTTGTAAAAAGCGCTATACAAATAAAATTGAAATTGAAATTTAATTGAAACCATAAGTAGAGTTTTCAAGCAAAACATTTCCCCCAAATTAGGTTATTATGTTTAAAAATATAAGAATAATAGGTATACTGGTCATAATTAGACACAAAAGTATTTGGACACTTAAGATTATTCTGGTTGTCACAGTTAATCCGTAGTTAATGTGATGACCTACACCATGTGGTTACTCTGCAAGGGTTACCTGTATGAAATTTAAGGTAATTAATTACATACATCCACTATAAATGACTGATTCAAAGTAACTGCAAAAATTACTAAAAAGAGGAAAGTTTTAGCATTCTCTATTTTTGCAAAGAACGCCACTCTATTAGCTAGATCTGCAAAAACCTGTAAAATAAAATAAAATTTAAAAAAAACATTCTAAGTTCTAAGATGAAGGACTTTTGAATGAAAACTGAAAATTAACAGAAAGAACCAGAAAGACCATGAGCATACTTGGCAGGATAACTGTGAGTAAAATCAAGAAAAACAGGTGAGAAACAGCAGCAAGGTTTGCTTCAGATATCAATAAGAATTACCAGATAGAGTACCAGTACAAGAGCACAAACCATTAAAAACAGGATCAATTAGCATGGTTACAGAGGGAGAATAATGTGAAATTAATTAGACTCAAGAATAAGAAAGTAAAGGTGATATTTACAAAAGAGCATGTACAAAAATAACCCAGCTTCTGGAGAACCAACTTGGTTTTAAAATTAATCAAAATTTTACTTAGATGGAGCTGATGGTAAAATGTTTATGTAGAGAAAGCCCATAGAAAAATTCCAATCAAACTGCACTATTGGTGCTGTAAATCATGGCGGTGGCTGGGTCTATGTTCCCTATAGAAAAAAATCACAGAAGTAATCATTCCATTGAAAAAATAGGTTTTTCAGCAGGATCTAAAACTTAACAGCCATATTCTATAGAATGACTACTTCCCAGAGTCCTGACCTAAACCCTATAGACCAGTGGTCAACAAACGTGTTCCTGGAGATTTACCTTTCTGAAGACTTTAGTTTCATCCATAATCGTGCCCACCTGACATCTAATCATTGCCTTAAGACGTTCTTGATCAACTAAAACAGGTGTGTTAGATTTTGGTTGGAGATGAAACCTACAGGAAGAGGGTTGGATGCTATAGAGCATGTATGGTATGAAGAAGCTTGTCAGTGCTCTCGTGTGGAAGAACTGAAAGTTTTGTTGGCTGAAACTTAGAGGAAATTTCCACCACAACAGAAATGGTTTGATTCCTTGCCTAGATGTTGTCAAAACGGTCTGCAAAACAAAGGATGGCAAAATAAATACTAACACACTGTAACTGTGATCTTTAATGATGCCACTACTGAGTATCCAAATACATTTTTGTCTAATTATGACCAGTATAGCTTCTTCTTTTTTTTTATTTTTAAATATCTTGCCTAAAAAGTGTACTTGTGGTATCTTTCTTTAAAATAAAATTTTGGTTGTTTTCAAATGCAGTGAAGTTCATACTTTTGTAGGTGTGGCTTAAGTGTCCAAATGCTTATTGAGGTCACTGCATATTAGAAAATAGAACTAGAAAGTTCCTGCCTCCTGCAAGAAAATCTGTGCACTAGCAATGAATCTGTGCATATGATCAGTGGGGGAAAAAAGTATTTGATCCCCTGCTGATTAAAATGCTAATTAATTTATCAAAATTTTAACATTTTTCTGGATTTTACATTTTTCTGGATTATTTTGTTTCTGTCTCTCACTGTTCCAATAAACCCACTATTAAAATTATAGACTGATCATTTCTTTGTTAGTGGGCAAACGTACAAAATCAGCAGGGGATCAAATACTTTTTTCCCTCAATGTACATTTGTGTATGTTTGTGATTTCTACTGCTTTAGTGGTTTTACTGAAATGTTCTTGCAATGCACCACTTTCTCTACTCAGTGCAGCATTGTAGGAAATAGCACACAATTGTAGTGCATATGTTGGTATATGAATACATTTTATTCTGACTAATTAAACAGTATAAAGTAATTTCTCTAAAAAAATGTAAAAAAAAAAAAAAAAAAGGCTCTTTAAAAGACCGATAAATGGATGTTTGGATAGAAAATGAAAAAAAATACCTTTGAATTATCCTTTAAGACAACCACAGACATGTTGTTTTACTGTGCGAATTGTGCATACTCCAAACACATGGCCAGACCATACTGTGTGTCAAAGTTCTACAGCAAAACTGTCAAATGACGATGGTGGTTTGCCTAGGTTTGCCAAGAAAAGGTCATTTACAGTTGAGAAATCTGTCAAAGCCTTTCCACCAGAGCCACTGATATGGTTGGACAGAGAAAATAAATGTCAAAGCTTTTGACAAAGGGTTTTTACCCAAGCTTACTACTTATCTAGAAAGAAAAACGACTGGCTTCTCTATGATGTTTCTGGATCTTTGTGAGAGGTTCATACTTGTGGCTTTGGAAAGTTAAAGACCAATGAAAAAAAAAACTGAAGAAAGCAAGAGAACAGAAGGGGAAAAAAGAAACAAAGGAGTGAGTGTCCACACATCACACACTCTTGATTATATGCTATGGACTAAAACACACAGGAAAAATAATTGAAGAAGATCCAGACTACTTTTGTAACACCAAGTAAGGGATTGTGGATTTTATAGACATGATGAGGCGATCAACCCTTTCAATTTGGAAAATCCCACCAATTTAATTGTGCCAAACAGGACTGGCTGGTATAAATCGGCTAGCAACGCTAAGCCAACTTCTCTTTTAAGGAAAAATACATAAATAATGGTCCACCAACAGTTTTAAAGAGAAATACAAATAAGGGTATTAAGTAAGAGGCTGAGATTGATTTCTTTCTAACTTAGACTTTAGACAAAGCCTGTTGTTGAAATTCATGTCAGGTCATGGATCTATGAGACACTGTGCTGTAAAAGCTAAAAAATAAGATAAAAAAAGATAAAAAAGTACATTTTAAAAAACCCAACCGTTCCATTTAATATCATGACCGGTCATCTCTGCCTCCATGGTTCACGTCATTGTATTACAATGAAAGTGAACTAGGACCTTTTTTTATGACTGCAGTTATATGAAACCCAACAAAATCTAACATGTTGACTTTTTACAGTTTAGTTGGAAATTGGGTCAGGAAGACAGGACTCAAAAATAGGTACTGTTTGTAGATCACAGACCTAATGGCGTATGTCTGAGTTCACAATTTGGACAAGACGTCAACTCCATCCTAGAGAGAATTACTGAGAGTCTTGAAGGCCATTGAGGGGAATACCATTTATATTACATTTACATTTATGGGATGTTGCAGATGCCCTTATCCACAGCGACTTTCCATTATGATAAATCCCAGTCTTAACAAACTTTTCTCTCCCTCTCTCCTTTTGCCGAGCTACACATGAGTTTATGGAGATTTTGGAGATCCTGGTCCTTTCTGCTCTCCGGACCTGCATGATCGGTCTCGGAGGTCCTACTTCTGGATGGAGCTCTCATCTACTCCAAATCCAGACTGCTGGGGCAAAGGCTTTTTTTCTAAACCAAACAGATTACATATAGATCAATAATTATCTCTTTAAGAATACATGGGCGGCTGTGGCTCAGTCGGTAGAGCGGGTTGTCCACTAATCCACTAATCGTAGGGTTGGTGGTTCGAATCCCGGCCTGGGTGATCCCATGCCGAAGTGTCCTTGGGCAAGACACTGAACCCTAAGTTGCCCCCGATGGCAAGCTAGCACCTTGCATGCAGCTCTGCTACCATTGGTGTGTGTGTGTGCTCTCATATGTAAGTCGCATTGGATAAAAGCGTCTGCTAAATGAATAAATGTAAATGTACATATAAATAAACAATTGTCACTTTCAGAATATCTGTTGTTACCCAGAAGAGGATGGGTTCCCTTCTGAGTCTGGTTCCTCTCAAGGTTTCTTCCTCTTAAACATCTTAGGGAGTTTTTCCTTGCCATTGTCGCCACTCAGTGGCTTTCACAGTTGGGAGAATTTCTCACCTTTACTGTGTATGTACTGTGTTTATATTTCTGTAAAGCTGCTTTGAGACAATGTCTGTTGTAAAAAGCGCTATACAAATAAAATTGAATTGAATTGAATTGAATTGATGACTGGTTCACTAGGTCATGGAGTAAAAATACCATCAGTCCAAAAACTCTGTTGGGGAGGTAAATTTTTTTGTGGGTAAACCTATACCCACTGTAGCCTCAAATACCTGTTTATGTCTGACAGGAGTGGATCCCGATGTGATCTTCTGCTTTTGTAGTAAATCCACCACAAAGTTTGACATTCTGAGATACTTTTCTACTCATCATGATAAGTGTGTTACTGTAGTCTTCATGACCTCTGACCTCTCTCACAAAAAAAAGACCTGCAGAACTGCCACTCACTGGATGCCCCCCCATTCTGAGACTGCTGTGCATGAAAATCCCAGGAGATCAGCAGTTTCAGAAATACTTAAAACAGCCCGTCTGGCCCAACCAGCCACTGAGATTTTTCACACGTTTCACACAAAGTCACTTTCCCCACATTCTGTTGTTTGCTTTGAGTATTAACTGAATCTTTTGACCTGTATCTGCATGTTTTATGCATTGAGCTACAAGCCACATGATTGGGTGATAATTGCATGTATTTTCACAGATTGCGTTAGACAGATATCTAACAGAGCAGACTAGACAGGATTTTAAAACCAAGATGAGAATTTTTAAACAAAGCATGTGTAAATTTCGCTTTTTATTCATTTATGTTCAGTAGCCTCTATCCTGCTCAGGATTGCAGGGAACTCTGGGAGCAAGACAGGAATACATCATGGATGAGATATCAGTCCCTTGCAGAGCATCACACTGACAGTTGAATAGACATTGACAATAAACCATTAAAGATATTGATCAGATAAGAAATCTAGTTCATGGCCATAAAAGACTGCTCACTTTGCCCGTGCTGCAGAAAGAGCATCTTTGAAGCGCATCAAGCACTTGCTTGTGGTGTTACAGCTCAGACTGAAACAAATTTTGAGGTTAGGGCATTTTTGCATGTGCCGTATGAGAAAATGCAGATGGTTGATTAAAATTTCCTCTACCACTTCCCCCAGCCTGAGTGACTTTTTTTTTTTTTCTGCCACCACCCACGACCTGACGCACTGTTTTTGCACGTTTCTAGGTCAGGGTTGGTTGGTAAAATGCCACAGGCCTCATGGGAGATGAGAGAAATCATCATGTCCATCATTCTGTTCTTCACTCGTTACTCCATCCTGACTGTCCCTGGAGAACATCTGTCCACTCTCAGACGTGTGTGTGTGTGTGTGTGTGTGTGTGTGCGCTGTATTCCCTTCCTCAATTCCCAAAGGTGGAGTTTGTTAATATCCTGCTTAAGTCACAGTCCATTTATTACAGATGTTTTTGGCTGTCCGTCTGCCAGAACAGTCATAAGCTGAGAGAGTGATTCTGATTTGCCGTGAAAAGGAAGTTAAAATTGTACGCCTCTGATTTGAAGTGAGGCTCTACTTTAGCTATGCGCTGTGTTTATTTTTTTCCACACATTCCTATTGTATATGGTTATTTCGGGTATCACTTTTTCCTCTCTGGTGGTTTCTAATGCAGAACCCAAGAGTCACCAAGCCTTCAGAAAACACCCAGCAGCTGCATCCCACCAGCTACAGTTCAACTACTTAAAAACTGGATATTCAGCACCAGTGAATGCAATAAAGAGTGAAACACACTTGTGCGGAAAAGAAAATTGGTAATGTATGCAGCTTCCTGGGAACCTCTATAACTTGGTAAGCCTAATCACTCAAGCAAAAACAGCCGTCTTTCTCACAGTCAAAAGCCTCACTGTTTTGTTTTGAAACCTGCTGCTTATCAGTTTCTCTTTGCCAGCTGAAAAGAAAACTCTACTGCAGCGAGACATCCACACTGGACTTGTGCTCACTTGCCTGTTCTTATCTGTCCTTTTCCCATTTAAACCATGTCCATGAAATATGCATGCTCTTCATTTACGGTTAAGCAGAAAGGAAACATGGAGGCATGTGCTGAGAAATGGGTGGGGTGTCGTTTTCTAAAAATATACAGTAAAAAGGAAAGTCAGCACAATTGTATACATATTTTTCTGTTTGACTTAAATTAATCCATGATGATTTAAATCATAGACTTAACATCAGACATCTTGGAAAATATTTAGTATGTCCATTATACACATGTGGAGAATCACACGCAGAATAATCAACCATTTCTTATCTTTTTTTTTTAAATACAACTGCAATTCATTTTTACGAGCATGGACATTAGCGTGTGCATATTTTCTGTCCATCACGTTTTATTACTCTTAACAGTATGTACAGCACTGAAGCAAGGTGCTAGTGTATATGATTAAAACAAGTATTTCAATGATGCTGCAGATCACACCCATGTTTTCTCACAACCTTGCAAAACATAAGCAGCATGCACAAACACTGAATACTATGCTAATGGTACGTAACTGAAAATAAATGAATAACAGAGTGTAAGGACCAGCTAAGAGAAAAAATGGTCAGACTATAAATAAAAACTACTTGCCCAGTCAACTCAATGCAATGTATAACTACTTCGCATTGCATGATATTAACCAAACAAGAAATCTATTAAATTCATCTAAAGCATGGGTTATTTTTTTAAGTCAGGGACCTGTTTGACTTTCAAATAAACTCTGAGCATAATCCAACTATTCCAACAGTTATAAGCCATAATCCAACAGATAAACTACAGAGTACACTAATATTCTTGCTCTTTAATGGAGCCATAGAAATTTTTGTTGCTGATCTTTCCACTAATGCATTAGTTGACATTATATATAGGACTTGTTTGTTATGGAAGTTTGGATTAAACCCATTTAATACAAGGGCCAAGTCAAATATATTTATATTTAAGCAATATCTCACAAACAAAAGTGTGGTTATAATGAAACTGCACAGCTGTGATTTATTACAGGCATGATGGCATAGGTAATTCAGTATAACCACATATATCAAAGACAATATTGTTTTTATATAACAGTTCTATAAACAAGAAATTTGCATTGAGTAAGTGATATTTCGGACACAATGTGGCCAAATGTTACACTTAAGGCATTTTCGTTTATATTTATGACATTTTGACAGATGCCCTTATCCACAGCAACTGAGCAGTTGAGAGCTAAGGGCCTTGCTCAAGAGCCCAGCAGTGGCAGGTTGATAGGGCTAGGATTTGAACTCAAGACCCTCCAATCAAGAGTCTACTGTCTTAACCAGTGAGCCCTGTTCTGTTCATTTTTGCACCGCTAGTGAAAAAGGATCCCCAAGAAGCTAAACTCACTTTATAGCACGTTGGCTGGCTGGCTAGCTCACATTGATTTGTACATTACCGTTGAAGGTGCTTCTTGTAAAATTCGCATCCCTTCTTCTATTTCATCTTCATCTGATGAGCTTTCATATTTTAAGACAAAAGCTACATTCCTGAAAAGTATCTGCTGTTGATGTTGCTAACACTCCTGTAGTAACTGTTTCGAACTAGGAAGTGGAAGTTTACATGGCGAACAAACACGTGTAGCGTGATGCACACAGTGAAACGTCATAGTGCGGTTATAGGAAATATAGATACTCTTGGAACACCGCTCAACCTATAAAATTAGTGGACTAGAACTAACTGTTGTATAAAAGGACTATAATCACTTTGTTAATATAATTGTGGATTGTGATTTCCACCACTGTACCAAATTCAAACTATCACAGACCCCGTGGCTATACTTCAATGACCCCAGTTTAAGAAGCCACTAATAAAATTTATCAAATTTATGAAAGAATTCCTTTTTGGGGACGACTGGCTCATCCCAGAACTCTAATTCACAATGTACTCATAGTGTACATCCTTAATGTCAGGTTGGGAGGTTAAGACGGATGCAGTTGCAGAATAAGTGTTAATGAAAATCAAAACAAAACACCAAAAGAAACTATGAACATGTGGCAAGGTTCCAGGACTAGAAAACAAACATGAAACAATGCATAAGAGCTGGGAGAGCATAACGTGACGACAGATGTCAAACGCAAGACAAGGAGTGCAGGAGTGCACAATCATTGTGCATAATGGTGCAGTGTTGGTTTTTACATGTAGATCAATTGAAAAAATTTGATGAAATCTGCTAACATTGTACAACACTTAAGATGAATTGCTCACTTAAATCATGCAAGTACTAACATTCACAACATGAAAGCTACCCTGGGAAAGTACTGACCTCATTTGCTTGTTTTGGTTCACCTTTCAATCATGAATCATTGTAATAAACCCCTCTGAGCATTTAAATAGGTGAAACAGGTAAATGCCTGCTTACCCCACCTAACTGCTGTAGGCTCTTTGATTGATTATGCCATTTTGCCTGCAGGACCTGAAATCAAGAGGGGAGGGGGATGTAGGAGGAGACTGTTAAATACATGAGTGACATATAACATTGCCCTTGGATGTACTTATTTTATATTTTCTATTTAGCATGACAGCTTGTCTCACATCTAGGCCAAATGAACCATGTTGTGTGTGCGAGGGCTATGATGATTTTCTCTAGACCTCAGAGACCTTTCTTGGTCATGACTCAGACATGTGAATGCACATGTGTCGAATCTGGTTAAATTTACAATTGAAATAGTTTCTTCCTGTGCCTTTATAAATGCCTCTTAATTAAAGATACATGATTTGTGCAATTGTGTGATCGCAGAAATGAATGCAAAATCAAGCAAACCTCACCATATTCAGGGGAGCTTGCAATGTTTCGAAATTAACACAGATTTTCCACACAGACTCGAGCCAAGACTCATCATGTGACGTCAACGCAATGCAAACCAACACTGGTATCATTGTTTTCAAGCATATTTTATTCAATATAAAATAACACACTGTGATGGACACAAGTCCTTTGCTATAGGCTCCAGACCCCCTGCGACCCTGTGTAGCATAAGCAGTACAGAAAATAGATGGATGGATGCATAAAATAACTCAGTGTAGTAAGCATATAATACAGCCACAAGACACCACTGACATCAAGACATAAACACAACTGCACTCCATTTCACATCTGTGCAAGATTACACAAACAAAATTCTCACCATCTGAGATTGCTGGATCGAGTCCCATGTTGATTCTCCCTCCACAGTGGCTTATTTATTCTTCCCACTATTTAAACAGCATGCATGACATGCTATTTGCTGAAGCGGAAAAGCAGCTTTATTTCTTTCAAACCTAATTTTAACGTTAGAAAATCATCAATTGACTACCAATTTGACATACAGCTCATTTGAAAAGACACAGTAGTGAAATAGAACTGTGTGTGTCACACCAGGCGTATGGGAGGAATTAATCGCGGGAGAGGTGAAAGCGCGGAGAACGGATGCAAGCGTGTGGGTTAGGCGAAATGACTTAGAACGGGGCAGGTAGAAGACGTAATCCAAAAGGGTAGGGAGGGTAAGGCGATCGGACGTACGGACTTGAATGGAGCAGAGGAACCTTATGTTGGGCACACGCAGAGCAGGAGTTCACAATTCAAGAGATGTCCCTCTCCATCTCTGGCCACCAATACTTCTCCTGCAGGAGATAATGGGTTCGGCGCGCTCTGGGGTGACCTGTTCCGAGTCCTGTGTGGGCCCAGGTGACGAGTTCCTCCCGCTTCTCCGCGGGCACAAATACGTGGGCATTGCGGGGGCACTTGCGAGTGGGGGACCTCATCCAGCTGTTAGTCCAGCAACCATTCGACGGCGTTACTTACGCAGGCTGGGTCTAGGATGTACTTCTCCCTAGGGACGTCCCTCCCTGGAGGATCACGACGGGAGAGAGCGTTCGCTTTGCCATTCTTGGACCCTGGTCGGTAGGATAAGGTGAAATTGAATCTGGTGAAGAACAGGGCCCAGCGAGCCTGGCGAGCATTGAGTCTCTTGGCCGTCCGAAGGTACTCCAGATTCCTATGATCTGTGTAAATGACGAAGGGATGATTTGCCCCCTCTAACCAATGTCGCCACGTCTCCAATGCCAGTTTTATGGCTAATAGCTCTCTATCTCCCACACTGTAGTTCTTCTCTGCGGGTGAAAAGGTTCGGGAAAAATAGGCGACGGGGTGGAGCTTCGGTTTCTCCCCGAACCGTTGGGACAAGATGGCTCCTACCCCTACTTCCGAGGCGTCTACTTCCACCGTGAAGGGTATTGAGGGGTCTGGGTGCCTTAAGTTGAGAAGGCCAACTTGAGCTTCTCGAAAGCTTCTTGGGCTGAGGGGTTCCACTGGAGGCGGCTGGGTCTCCCCTGGAGGAGGGAAGTGAGAGGTCTTGCTACTGTACTAAAGGTCCTTATGAATCTATGATAGAAGTTGGCGAACCCCAGGAAACGTTGTAGCTCCCTAATGGTTGTACTTGTGGGCCACTCCTGTACAGCCTTGACCTTCCCTTGGTCCATGGCGACTCCCTGGGGACTAATCACGTACCCCAGGAAGGCATTTGTGTTTTGGTCGAACTCACAATTCTCCGCCTTGACATATAGCTTGTTCTCCCTTAGACGGCGTAGAACTTGGTGCACGTGTTGAACGTGTTCTTCTTGGGTGTTCGAGTAGATGAGTATGTCATCTATGTAGGCAATCACATACTGCCCCAACATGTCCCGCAGTACATCATTAATGAGGCACTGGAATACCGAGGGCTAGCCCATACGGCATTACTAGGTATTCGTAGTGCCCCGAGGTGGTGCTAAACCCCGTCTTCCACTCGTCTCCTTTGCGGATACGCACCAAATTGTAGGCGCTCCGTAAATACAGTCTGGTAAATATCTTGGCGGTGCGGAGCTTTTCCAGGGCGGACGGGACCAAGGGTAAGGGGTAACGATACTTTATACAACATTGGTTAAGTCCCCGGTAGTCGATACAGGGTCGGAGGCCCCCTCCCTTCTTCTCGACAAAAAAGAACCCTGCGGAGGCCGGGGACGTGGAGGGTTGAATGTATCCCTGGCGCAGGGCCTCCTGGATGTACTCCTCCATAGTCTCTTGTTCCTTGAGGGTTAGGGGGTACACTCTTCCTCGGGGTGGCATGGCACCGGGCAGGAGATCTATCCTGCAATCATACTCCCGGTGAGGGGGAAGCCCACTTGCCTTCCTCTTACTAAAAACCTCTCGGAGATCGTGGTACGCCGGTGGGATGACCACTGGTTTGGCCGGATGGGGGTTCTCTACTGTGGTGGAGGTCATCTCGATGACATACAGCTGGATGGTTTCATGATGTAGGGCACTGACCCAGAGGTGGAGGGGTTCGGTACAATGGGTGATCAACCCCCTCCCGATAGGGGTGCCGTTGATGGCCTGGACGTGGCTTGGGTGTTCCAAACGACAGACAGGGAGGTTATATAGCGAAATGGTGGCATGTGAGATGAAGTTACCCGCAGCCCCGGAGTCGATCAAAGCTTCTACAACATAGAAACTTGATGAGTGCTTAAATAACACAGGGAGGGTAAAAGCAGACTGTATTCCATAAGGCATCAGGGGGTGTCGGCTTACCTTCGGCTGTGGGCATGACCTTACCGGTCTTTCAGGGTACTGTCGGATGAAGTGGTCAGACCTGCCACAGTAGAAGCATCGGTTCTCCCAGAGTCGCTTCTCCCGTTCGCTCAGGTGGGCTTTTCCCAACTCCATCGGCTCCTCGGGACCTCCAGGAGCTGGCTTAGCCTGGACAGCTGGGTGAAGGGCACGTCCCTTGAGCATACGGTCAATGCGAACGGCTAGTGTGATCAAAGTGTCCAGTGTCCCCTCGTCATCGCAGCACGCCTGTTCCGTGATAATCTCAGCGTTTAGTCCACGGCAGAACAGGGTTTTTAGAGCTGGATCGTTCCACCCGTTCCAGACGTAATCCAAAAGGGTAGCGAGGGTCAGGCGATCGGACGAACGGACTTAAATGGAGCAGACAGTACATGGAATCGAAAAGGCGTAAACACGGTCAGGTACACGGGAAATCACCATGAGATAAACAGGCTTGGTAACGCTTCGGAACGAGTCGGATAGACGTATACTTCGCATCGGGTGAATGCGACTGAGGGGAATGTATGCTGGCAAGTGCGGCGTGGAATGATTAGCGACAGGTGCGGGCACTTAGAAGTGCGTGGCAAGCGCCGTTCACTGTTGGCAGCGGATGTGTCTGGCTGCGCTGTGACAGTGTGCGGTTATGTTGTGTGTAGAGTTTCTGTTTTCAAATAAGAGATGATATGCGAATGTAAGACTGGAGTAACTTCTATGTCCTGAAATGGCTCAAAGAGTTGAAAAGGTATTGGCGAAGTGTGCTATCCTTACAGAAAATCACATGCTTCGATCATAAGTTTTTCAAGTCATAATGTTTTGCCAATTGGCATTATGAACTTAAGTAAACACAAGACATCATGTGAACAATATGTGATTGTGTGAAAAATGAAGACACATACTCTACATAGGAAAAATTAACATTTGGACATGAATCATTTGTACAATATCACATGGGTAAATAAATAAATATAAATAAAAAAAATTCTAAAATAAATAAATAAATAACTAAAAGGGGGGGGGGTAGGAGTGTGGAATACATTGTTAAAATAAATGAATCATATATGTGGAAAAAGTCACGAAAAAATAAATGTAGTGGCTTGGTGGTTAACACGTTTGCCTGGCACCTCCGTGGTTGGTGGTTTGAATTCCGCCTCTGCATGGTGTGCGTGGAGTTTGCATGTTCTCTCCGTGCTTTGGGGGTTTCCTCCGGGTACACATGTTTCCTACCACAGTTCACAGACATGCATAGGCTGATTGGCATTTCCAAATTGTCTCTAGTCTGTGAAGGTGTGTGCGATTGTGCCCTGCAATGGGATGGCACCCTGTCTAGAAAAATCTATCTCTCCACCCTAATAGCAAATAATACAAACAATTCCAGATTTCTATTCAACACAGTAGCAAAATTAACTAGGAATAAAACCACTACAGAGAGAAACACTCAATCATTACATAGT
>JAFFST010003227.1:3478-23575 GCA_022414735.1 Noturus placidus | reverse complement strand
ATCAGACCAAGTGTGACCAAATGGAGAAACAATGAGAGAGTGAGTTTTTTTTCTGATGACACTTTATTAGAAACCCTCAGCATTAATTGGTTGAATCACACAGGAATTATACCTCAAAAAAAATTTCATTCACAGTTTTCCTCCATTTTAGGGAACCATAAGTAACAGACTTAACACAATCTTAAACAAAACTGTTTCATTTAGACATGTACTTTAGTTACTAACTCCACAATACTATCCTTAGCCCCAAATCCTGCTTGATGGTTCACCCGACATAGACGTAAATCACCTCTAAATTTCAACGTATACTTTTAAGTGGGTGATTTGTTTTGAAATTCATGTGCTTAAATACAGAGTCAAAATAACAAAAATGTGTTACTTATAGACTCCTGGGCAAAAAAAGGGGGTCCAAGTGCAAAATGGCACAGTATTAAGCTTTTAATTGTATATTAAGCTTAACAACAAATCACTGGTCTGGAAATTAGCAAGAATTAAACGAATAGATAAATGCACTGTAATTCTGCAAAAGATACCTTGATAATGTGTCCAAAATATTTCCCTTCAATATGGTTGTCTGTTTTAATAAAGATCTCCCGGAGGATGGACTCTCCGATTGGGTTGTACTTGGAGTTGAATTTGTCAAAGCGATGGAAAGTGTTTCGATCCTGAGACAACAGGAAGAAGAAAATGAATCAACAGTTGTCATATAATAGTTTAATCCTTACTGAGGCAGACAAGTTATGTAGGTTATTACATCCTGCTTTTCAGCATGCCTACAAATAGACTTTCTTACCGCATGCATGTCTAGTGTGTCCACACTGAGGTCGAAAGCTGTCAGATTCATACTCTCAAAAACCTCCATAAGTGTCTGTTCCCGGCCTTTCTCCACATGTACAATCTCCTTAGGGTACTTCTTCATGGCCCTTTTAATGAAGCGTAGTAGGTGCTTCTGATTCATGCAAGAAGAAGCGTGGATATGTGTGTCCACCTGAGACAAGAGAGAAAAGACAGGAAGCATGATAATAATAGTATTAATATAGTGTCTAAAATGTGTTTAAATAAACATATTGGTGCTGTTTAATTTAATCTAGTTTATAGGCAAGCAGTACATTGTTTTCAGACTGAGAGATCCAGAAGTTTACCTTGCGTATGTTGTAAAAGTCCCGATGAGGGACTTTCTTCTGAGCTGCCAACTCCTTCATTTCATTCAAGAGGATATGCATCTGAAACTTGGAGCTCAGGTACTGCAGCCTCCGATAGCAAAATGATTTTCTGATGAGAAGCCCAACAGCCAGGAATGAAATACTCCTCAAAACTACACTGATGTTACAGAGCAACAAATGGTCCATGTCCTATATTATGCTACTATTGTTAACCTAATACATTGTATTAGAAAATAACACACTTAGGCCACTAAACAGCAGCTGATACATTTAATATTGAGGGTTTTTTTGTATGGCAATTAATCAGTATTATACCTTCAGTACAACAATATGCACCTTGACTGGGGATTGAACTTAAGGACTGCGCATCACTTACACTGGTCCGTTAATGATGAGGGCCATCATGACATTCATGTCAGCAATATACTCTTGCAGATCAGGGTAGGGTAGATCCAGCTCTGTAGCTCTGATGGAAAATGATAAGAATTTTAAATAGCATGTACAGTATAATAACTATGGAGTGCTCTTTGGAAGCAATTAATACTACTGAAGATGTGAGGACATTCTAACACTTGGCATATTGCATTAGCCACATGTTTCTGGGATGTACATTTGACTGACATTTCAATGAAAATGAAAATATTCTCACTTTTCCATATTGGTCTTATGAGTAAACACATGCACAACACCATCTATCATCTTGCAGCTGTAGCCCATGTCTGGTGGCATGCTAGTTGGGTCTAAGCCCTCATAGGGGTGAGTCTTTGGGTGGACTGGGGTCTCTGTAGAAATTATTCAATACATAGGATAACATGTCACTCTCTCACATTATACATATTTATGCACATTTAAAAAAAAAAAAAAATAAGAAACAACAACAACAACTTGCCTGCAGTTACAGAGGTTTCAGGCATCTCCTGGTATGCATTGAGGTCCAGAGGCCTGTCCCCAAGCTCTGTCAAGTACCGAGCAGTGGTCCTGCAAAAGCTCTGCATGGACAGAGCCATGTACTTCTCTCTAATGAACAGAGCCTTCACTACACACTTAGCAGCATCCAACAGGTCTGTGAAGGGAACCTGGGGGAAAGGGCGAGGCAGGGACAGCAATCTTGTTAGGTCTATCTTAGAAGTTGTTAAATTATTAAAAACTATATTTAAAAAAACCTAACAAAGTCATTATTAAAATAAAAAACATTTTTTTTTCTCTCTAACTACAACAAACAAACTACAACTTCAAAATGCAGCAGCAAGAACATTAACACATGCTAGAAAACAAGATCATATTAGACCAGTTATTGCATCACTCTACTGGCTGCCTGTTTCCTTAAAAAACTCAACTATTATTCATCTTCTCTTAATGGTTGAGGACCTTCATACATCTCTGAATGCTTCATAAACCATGTTCCAATGCTTGCGTTAAGATAATCCAATGCTAGTACTCTCCATATTCCACATATTCAACTTTTTTTTAAAAATTGTGGTGAAGCAGCCTGTTGTTTTTATGAACCAAAGATCTAGAATACAGTATAAATAAACATTTGTTACCGATTAAAAACATATATTGTTTTTCACTTTAGTTTAACTAGTTCAAACTTTTACTGGCATGCTATTTTTACCTTAAGTGTACCTTTTATTTATTTGTTTTATTTATTTACTTTTTAACTTTAAATTGTTTTATGTTTACACACTTTTTCTTTTATATTTTACATTTAACATTTTTCTCAATGTTATTATTTATTGCACTATTATTATTATTATTTGTCTATTTTATAATTTTATTTTGTTTCTTTATTTCTTTTTTTTCAGACTGTAAAGCTCTGTGATCTGCATATTAAATTTATGCTATATAGATTATATATGCTACATATAATATATTGCTACCTGTATATAGTTTATCATTTTATATATATATCAAATAAAGATGTCTTTTCTCTCTTACACCACATTGTTCTTCTCCAGAGATGGTGACTCTCTGGTACTCCTTCTCTGGTATGAGCTCGTGCTCTGGATACAGATCCAGTTGCGCTTCACTCTCCTCCTTCAGATACCTGTGCAGAGACAAGAGGAAAATAGATTTTAAGACAGCTCAGGACCCAGATTTGAGTGTCAAGAAGAAGTTTCAAACTCACTCAAGGTCAGTGGCACTGTCTGTCTTCAAAAAGTCTTGCTTTGCTCGGAGAAGAATGTCAGGCTCATACCTGTGCAGCAATGACAGGGAAATTCCTATCAATGGACTCTAAAGAGCATAAATGATATAGAGACCAAATAACATGAGCTGGTTAGAAGATTATGATGTTTAGTTTTGCCTTGGGTCAGATAAGCTGAGAAAGCCAGAGAAATAATGAATTTCAATATCCAATATCCTGGGTGTAAAACATCTCACACAGACCCTAACATTTCCTTTCAGATGGCCTTTCAGTAATAAAATTCTTATTAGTGTGAGCAGCAATATGTTGTCTGCCATGATTAAAAGCAGCTGTCTGAAAGCAAAGAGATGGATCATCTTACTTAACATCCTGGCTGATCTGTCTCTCGAGTCTTTGCCTCCGCTCCTCCAGCTGCTCGATGGGACTGTCCTCGGGAAACTCATACGGAGCACTGCGCATCTCGCTCTCAGCCAGACTGCGAGACAACAGCTCCTAACACACATGTACACACAAACAAATTCACACATACTGTACTTATCCACACATTGCATACTGTACAAATAAACAAGAATGACAGAACTGGATCATTCACACAAATAATTGAATAGACTATGTGTACCTCAATAAAATATAAAATATCCCATTTCAGTTTTATCTACTAGAATACAATAAGGCGGTGTCATATCACAAGTGCTTTTGACAACAACGACAGACAGTTTTTGAATTAATATTTAACATGAGGAGTCTTGTGTTTCCTAATGGATTCCTTGGGTAGGCTATTTATTTATTTTGTATGGACAATGTGGCTGCCTTTGCTGAGGAACAAGTCATATCTGGTTAAATACATTTTTAAATTGCAAAAAAATTGTAGACACGAGAGAAAATAAGTCGACCTTTTTGTTTTTCATAAGCAACAACAAAAAATCCCAACAACAATTCTCGCTCACTTTGCACCTGTTCCATCACCAGGAAGTGGTACCAATCAGTTCTCTTATTCTTACAGCCAATAACAGAACCAGTTCTGTTTTATACATTCTTACTGTAACAAGAAACATAGATATAGGTATAAAACACCACTGAACATATGTAATTCAGAAGTAAGGACCTATTATGGGTGGCTGTGGCTCAGTCGGTAGAGCGGGTTGTCCACTAATCCACTAATCGTAGGGTTGGTGGTTCGAATCCCGGCCCGGATGATCCCATGCCGAAGTGTCCTTGGGCAAGACACTGAACCCTAAGTTGCCCCCGATGACAAGCTAGCACCTTGCATGGAAGTTCTGCTACCATTGGTGTGTGAGTGTGCTCTCATTTGTAAGTCGCTTTGGATAAAAGCGTCTGCTAAATGAATAAATATAATATATTATGTACTAACTGAGGCATCTGTACAGCTTAGTGGAAGGGTCAGCCAGTTACATTCTGTATTTTTCCAGCATTAAAGTGCACCTATTATGGTTTTTCAGATATTACCTTTCATGTAGTGTGTTATAGAGCTGTTCGTGAATGTAAAAACGTCTGCAAAGTTCCAAAAATCAAAGTGCACGACAAAAGGAGTTATTACCTCTCAAAAGAAGGAACTGATTCTGAACAGCTGAAACAAGTGGTTAGTAATTCCAGACAAAAACTGAGTTTAAATCAATAAAAATCATCAGCCTTGTAAAATTTTGTATCTAATTTGGTTGTTAAGCCTGTTAACTGTTTAAGTTCAAAATGTGTGCAACAATGTGATAGGTCTGGTCAAACAGACACATGACCGGGTTCTGCCTCTTAAAAGGTCCAAAAAATGATTCATGAGTCTTCCCTTTGTGCCCACTGTGCCAAATACTAAAACAATTTTTAGGACTGGTTTGATTATGAGGTGCTGTTAGCTTGGTTTCCAGCAGTTTGAATATATTTATGACCAACAGATAAATACATGCTGCTGTCAAAACTCGACAGCATTTCAGAGTTGTTTTTGCCAGAATTTTCCACTTGTAGTAATGTGTCTCACCGCAGCCCCAACCCCGCGGTGAAAATCACACGTTTGCATAAAAATACAAACCAAAACATGGATCATTACATTACAAAAAGCATCAAGTGTTTCATAAATGATTCAGTCCCGACTATGCCAAGTGAATGTTGTTTGTAGTAATCACCTCAGCAATTTCTTTGTATTTGCCATCCATGGAGGTCCGCAGATCTACAGGTCCGTGCTTGGCCACTGGGATACCAGGCAAGGAATACTGGAACGTTAAGAGGTGACGTCCACCACGCAGATCTACGAGAAAGGGTTGGGGGGGGGGGGGTAGAAGGGAGGGTGAAATAGAGGTAATTATGAAAACTTAACAAAGATTTATTCATTAGCAGCATCTACATACATGTCTCCCTGTTTTTATGACTGTCCCTGTTTTTCCACAGCAGGACGGAGAAAAGTGGAATGTGTTAAAGACTGCAGGCTAGAGATCAACAGATGGTTGTGTCTGCAACATAATGGAGCTTTTCTGTGGAAGAACATAACTGTGTGTGTGTGTGTGTGTGTGTGTGTGTGTGTGTGTGTGTGACCAGGTTTGGTAAGTATTATGCTAACTGATTGAATTGCATTCCTGCCTGATTTCATTCTTCATATCAATGCAAAGAATGTACCAAATATCTGTATATTTTCCCAGTCGTGCTTGGACTTTGTTTAAAACAACTGTAGAACACAACTGTAGCACATTTGAGATCTGGCTCGGTGATCTTACTCACTATGGATTTTTCCATAGACCTCCTAAAGGTATTTTCATCAGGAAAATGTCAGGAAAAACAAATAGAATTTTCATCAGAATCCTTTCACTAAATTGGGTTTGAACTTCTTACCACCTTTTCTGCCAAGTGTTCAGTGTTAAATGTAACCAATAATCAAACATTCATAAAGCTCATGCATATTTAAAGAGTGCAGGCTTGCCCCTGTTCTGCAGACACTGGAGCTCCTGGCCATACACACACACACACACACACACACACACACACACACACACACACACACACACACACACACACAGTTCTTTTACTATACTCGTGGCATAATTCCATTGCTAATTCATGCTATGCGACACCTAAATTTAACCCCAACCTTAACCTCAGTAACCAAAATGAAGCCTCTTGTGAAAAGCTGCAGCCTCTTGTGGAGACATTTCTCTGGTTCCCACAAGGCATACTGCCTTTGGTTCCCACCATAATATAAAAACATGACACCTAGAGTGCTAAAGTACTGAATATTTTAACTTAGTAATGTCAGTCCTTTCATATGCACTCGAATTTGATACTAAGCATCGTTATGCATTAATTCTAGTTTAAACACCGGAAAAATAATAAGGCACCTTTTAATCTTAACTACATTTTAGGAACGTTTGTTTCCTCATATAATGATACCCTTGCACTCAATTCACTATATATTCACAAAATCACTTTGAATAAGAAAGCAGTTGTGCAAACAATATGTAAATAACCAAAATTACACAAACTGAGCCAGCATGTGGTTAAGACGGTATTCGGACTCATCCTCTCACTGTTTTCAATGCTAATGCTACATTTTCTTTCAGTAATTGAATTGAATGACTAATAACAGGCTTGCCCAGAGATCAGTTTACATTTTGTACATGTGGGTTGATGTTACAGGGAAGATGGAGAGAATAATTAATGTAATGACAGTTGCTGCTGTGGCTCAGTCGGTAGAGCGGGTTGTCCACTAATCCACTAATCGTGGGGTTGGTGGTTCGAATCCTGGCCCGGGTGATCCCATGCCGAAGTGTCCTTGGGCAAGACACTGAACCCTAAGTTGCCCACGATGGGCTACCATTGGTGTGTGAATGTGCTCTCATTTGTAAGTCGCTTTGGATAAAAGCATCTGCTAAATGAATAAATGTAAATGTAATGTAAATGCTGCTGATTACAAAAGAACATTATCACAGAGATAGGGACAGCGAGTAAACACAAAGATTAGTTCTCTTACTCTCTATAGCTCTCCTCTCTCTCATATCTTGCTTTCTCAGTCACTTCCCTACTCCTTTCCACAGGCCAACCATGTAATTATAACAAAAGCCTATTATTATATCCCAAGCATACTTTCGCAAACGAGACACGGTGCGGTGGGAGAATAATGTATGTGTATTGCTGTAACCTGTATTGCTGTATGGCTGTAACCCAGTGGAAGTCCAGCTCTCCAGACACATAGGCAAACATGTTAGCTATTAATCTCTTAATAAAGGTTATATTTGGAGCTGCATTCACCACGGTTATGTAACACCCATTCTCTTGACTCCACAAAACCCATTTCACTCATTTCATTCCCACAAGCTGTAGCTGACAAGAAATGAATTTTTACTTTAGCACTGGAGTACAAGCCCCTGTAGTGTTTGGGGATTTATACCACCATTTTGTTTTAAATTACATATACCATTTAACCAGCATACAAATAAACAAGTAACGCACATTTTAATATGGCATAATTTCAATGTTAAAGGGCTAAATACAAAGAACTTTTAGCAATAATACAATTATCCACTGATCTCAACTAAATCTTAAAAGCTCCTGATCTTATTGTTCATTGAATAATCTTCAACTAACATGCGCTTTGGTCTGATTCACAAGTAATCATGAAAAGCCTGTAGTCTTGGATCGGTATATAGTGCCGAAATAACTCCCTGCCTCCAGCCTCAGGTTGCTAAACAATGTTGCTAGTGTTGGGATAGTTCACACTCACTCACTCCCTCTCTTACTCAGTCACATTCAATAAATGCTTTATCCTGGTCAGGGTTGTGGTAGATCTGCAGGAACACTGGGTGTGGAACAAGGACATATCTTGAATGGGAAGCCAGTGCATCGAAGGCATCATGCATACATACCTTCACACACAATTTATCAGAGCCAAGCTACATCCCAGCATGTTTTGGGAGGTGGGAGGAAACCTGAGATCCCAGAGGAAAACCACACATGCATGGGGAGAACATACACAGACAGGAACTCAAGTTCAGGATCAGACGAGGGATTCCAGATCTGTCAGGCAGCAACGCTACCCACTGAGACACTGTACCACCCACAGTTCAAACTGTGGCAGGGATGACACAACTGTGTGGGCACAAATGTTTGTTTAAAAATGTATAAGCAATCCAACTGTTCAGACAGAGCAAGGTCAAATGTCAGACTCATTACAGCTTAATAAGCATATATTTTTTCAACAGGACAGCAAAGGAAGGTCTACCCCAAGCTCTTCATTTGTCAATCAAATAAATAATACTACAGCACAGTAAGGAACTGTTCCACTGAGGTTCTGGAACCTTTTCAGAAACTAAAGGGTTTGTGAAACAGTCTGAATGAGCACCACACAGTTCCTGTATAAGGAATGTCAACCTCAGGCAACATTTATGTAAAATTATACAATGAACATGGATTGAGCCTGAAATTGTGTGGTGATTTATTGCATTTGCTTTGCTACACTAGAGGCAAGCACAAAATAGCCTATACACATTATAAATTTTTTGCATCATTGCTTGTTAGCCAAAGGCTTTTGTGTATTTATTTATTTTTATTGCAGATGACAGTCGGTCATTCTCCGACGCTTGCATAAGCAATGTTTTGTAAAGCAATTTCTGCCTTAAGAGTTTCTTGCTCAATTCTGTACCTCTGAAGCAGGAACATCAAAAATTTCTGCCAAGGAACTAAAATCAGCTCTGATACCTCCAGGATTGTAAGTTCCTGAATTACTGAGAAGGTTCCTGCAGTGGCAGTGCACCTAAATTTCCTTAAAAGACTCTCTGAAAGGGTTCCAGTGTTGGAGAGATGGCTTAAGTCCCAGAAGATAGATTCTGGGTTTCTGAAACGTTTCCTGTAGTGAAACACACCCAAAGTTTTCTGAGTTCCTGAAAAAGTTTTATTTGTGTAAACATGGCAAATTACTGACAGACATTCCTGCAGTGCACCTAAATTTAAGTTCTTTAAAAGCATTCCCATTATATTTTAGCCTATATTTCCTGCTTCCAGTAATAACTCACACTCAGGAGACTCCCTAAATAGCACCCTGTTTTTGGGTCTTTCATTTAGAATGGGATATCTCAGACAAGGCTAGCCACAAAACCTACGTTGGGTTAGTAAACACACTATAAAGTTCATTATGCAAAAAAAAGAAAAAGAAAAAAAAAAACATAATATCTACACCATCCATAAGGGACGATATACGAGTATATTATTATCACTTTGAATAAATTTAATCACCTTGAATACGCATGGTTGGAACATGTCACAATACTGGCCCTTGATCTTATTTTATGCATGGCTGGAGAAAGCACTAAGATATTAGGTCTGTAATTACCAAAAAGAAAGAACAGTCTAAACTATTTTAAATGTGCCAATATTTACTTTCAGTCTTAATTGAACTTGCCATTAAATTTTGGTATGTTTACTAAACAAAAACCCACAGATTGTCTGACCTCAGGACTGCAGTTGACATTGGCTACTAAAAGTTTTGTATTGATTAACTGCATATCAGTTCATCATTAGCAAGGATGAATAGATGACATTTGGCTCTTGTGTCTATCCATGAAGTGCAAATCTCTCAACCCAGACAGCAGAGAAATCTGAGACAAATATGACAAGGTTTCGACACGTAAGGACCAGTTATGGCAACGGTAAGTGTATTGCAGGCTAAAATTGGCCCGATGTTAAGAAACTGGTCTAATGGACAGCTTTAACTGCAACAAATACTTTTCTATTATGAGCTGAAAGTGGCTCAGCTGGAGGCATGCAATCTCTTCAAGGCTGTAAGTTATGGCTGTATTTTGTCAGCCAGATTCAGCTCTATCACAACAGTATGTGGGCTAGATGAAGTGGTGAGTGTGGGCCATCATTTGGCTATCACTCAAGGTGTTACTGTGGAAAAAGTGTCCATTGCTGCCACGGAAATCTTCACCTGCTGCATATGTTAGCTTTGCTACCAATGCAGGCAGCATGAAATGAATGTGCAGATTGGTCTGAACATAAAGGGACTAAAACAAAGCATTTATTCCTAAGAGTACTAAATATAGAATCATTTGTGTTAATAGGTATTAACATCATACCATAAAAACTGTTTCAAATCAGTCAAATCTACAACACAGGCTATGCTTATATGTGATGGTTTTTGGCTTATATGTGATGGACTTCAGTTTCTAAATGAACTGTTTGTCACTAGACAATCTACTTTTATATACACATTGTTCGTTAGCAATGCACATGCAAGGAGCGGGATTTAGTGTCAATGTTACCATAACAACAAGGAGTGTGTGAGTCAAGTCAGTGCATTCAGCTGCTTGTATTTAAGTTGTATAATCTGAATGTTATTACTAAAGGGAAAGCAAGAAGACTTTGTGAAGGTAGGCAAATTGCTCAGCCTTTTGCATTTTACCTGACTTATCTTGGAGTGTTACCAACATTAAAAGCCACTGTCTAGGAGCTGCACAAGAAATATCCCTGTTCATGTAGCCGCCTGTCAAACCTTGCAACAATTTTGAGTAGAATAAAATGGAACACAATGAAATAAAGTATAACACTGTAATAAAGTATAGCAAGAACAGTGTTTCCTCACAGGCCCATTTCTTTTCAAAAAAAAAAAAGCTTACTGGGATTCAGACACACCTATTCTAACTGAGGTGTATACACAAATGTTTTTATTCCAGATTAAGTCCAGATTTATGGAGGTTATTCTTGCATTGTTGTCTTATTATTTTGTAAGTAGAGAGAAACTATAGAAAATGTGTGTAGGGATTTAACTGTGGTCCCATCGAAGGCTGCTGAAGTTTTGAGGGTTAAGTCTCTAAACATATGGCACCTTCTATATTTATCTGATACACACACACACACACACACACACACACACACACACACACACACACACAACTGTAAAAAATGGCACAATTGCCAGTAAATTGCTGTAAAATAAAATTTGCAGTATTTTTTACAGTGTATTTTCAGTTATTTAGTCATATAATGCACTGACAAATGGCAAAAACCCACCTGAAAACAATTATTTGAAAATCACCTCTAATACAGACAACAGTGGTTACAAATCCGCTCATTACAGTTCCATCACCTATAAAATCATATCTGTGTGTGTGTTTAAATTACCCTGTTTTTAAAAAATCAAACCGTTTATCATTTTTCGACTGCTCTGACTACATTAAAACATGCTTGATATACACTGTTATTAACTTGTGTGTATATGATCTGTGAATTTTATTTTAATTTTAGAATGATGCATTGATGGAATTGCAGTACAGTGCCTTTATACACCGATCAGTCATAACATTAAAACCAGCTGCCTAATATTGTGTAGGTTCCCCTTGTGCCACCAAAACAGCTCTGACACCTCGAGGCATAAACTCCACAAGACCTCTGAGGGTCTGCTGTGGTATCTGACACCAAGATGTTAACAGCAGATCATTTAAGTCCTGTAAGTTGCGAGGTGAGACCTCCGTGGGTCGGACTTGTTTGTACAGCACATCCCACAGATGCTCAATCGAATTGAGATCTTGGGAATTTGGAAGCCAAGTCAACACCTTGAACTCTTTTTGTCATGTTAATCAAACCATTCTTGAACAATTTTTTTGCACTGTGTCCATTGCAGGCACTTTCAGGGGAGGACAGGGGTCAGCATGGGCACTCTGACTCCTGTAGAGCTACACAACACCATACACAGTATGCTGCAATACACAATGTTTTGACACCTTTTGATCATAGCCAGCATTAACTTATTCAGCACATTGTGCTACGGTAGCTCTTCTGTTGGATCGGACCAGACGGGCTAGCCTTCGCTCCCGATTTGCATCGATGAACCTTGGATGCCCATGACCCTGTCGCTGGTTCACCGGTTGTCCTTCCTTGGAACACTTTTGGTAAGTACTAACCACGGCATACCAGGAACACCTCACAAGACCTGATGTGTTGGAGAAGCTCTGACCCAGTCGTCTAACCATCACAATTTTACCCTTATCAAAGTCACTCAGATCCTTACGCTTTCCCCTTTTTCCTGCTTCCAACACATCAACTTTGATAACTGACTGTTCACTTGCTGCCTAATATATCCCACCCCTTGATAGCTGCCATTATAACATGACAATCAGTTATTCACGTCCCATGTTTTAATGTTATAGCTAATCGGTGTGTGTATGTATACTGATGTTGCCTTAAGCTATATGTTGGCCTACTATTAACATCATCTCGCTCTTGCCCTGCCTTTTGCACCCACTGTTTGGAAAGCACATGAAAAGTGCTATAAAACTATGCACGTGCACACACAGATGCACACTTTGTCAAAACAAGACAGAGATCTCTCTATTGAGGCCCTTTCCTTTTAATGTGGCACTCTACACTGAAGAGCAGAGCTGCAGACACTCAATAAACAGCACTGAAATAGCTTCTTTCTACACACACACACACACACACACACACACACACACACACACACACACACACCCAAACAGACACACACACACAAACAGATACATACACACAGATGTAGTGTTTCCCAAGGGAAACGCGTGAGCTGACAACAGAACAGCTGAGGGTTTAAGAATCGAGGGAGAGAGAAGCAGGAGAGAGATAAACACAGGGGTGGAGAGAGGCTATTAGAGAACAGGCGTCTCCTTAAGAGCTGGAAGATCCATCTGAGGAGAGATATGGAGATGGACTACCGGTTTAGGGATGACTGTTGTTTCTCTATTACACATACAGGGAGAGAGACAGAAGGAGAGAGAGAGAGAGATAGAAAGAGAGAGAGAGAGAGAGAGAGAGAGGTGGGGGTTGGGGGGGGCAGTCAGACCACACAGGCACTCTGCAGCAACACAAATCTACAGCATTAGATCCCATTCACTCACTCATCCGCATGCTTGTTGCTGTTTCTCTAACTCAACCATACATACAGTAAACTCAGCCGATGGGACGATGGATCCACTCCCCCCTCTCTCTCCTCTTCCTGGTTTGTGCCAGCTGTCTGAGGCAGCCTCTGTCATTCCCCTGCTTATTTAAATATCTCTGACACACAGCCGGACTGTACCACCTACGTGCAGGACCGGGGGGGTGGGGAGACTCAGCAGCATCCCTGCTGCCACTGTGGTTAACAGGGCCTCTGCTTCATTCCCCCTTTAGTACACCCCAGTGACGCAGTATGAGGACCGCACTGCATGTAAAGATTCTGCTGGTTGGGTTTTCACACACACACACACACACACACACACACACAAACAGAGGGTGTGTGTGTCCTAGTGTGTCCTAGTGTCCCCGTTTTATAGGGGAGCAAATAGTCAATAGAAATAGTAGACTATAGTCTATTATTACTATTAATAGGATGAAACATCTCAAATAATCCATCTTAAGATATTAATCATCTTATCCATTAATAATAATAATAATAATAATAATAATAATAATAATAATAATAATAATAATAATAATAATAATAAATTTACACATTTTGCACTCAACTGTGTTGTATAACAAAAACCAAACATGGTATACAGTATATTAGGCTTAGTTTGAATAAATTCCACACTAGTCATATTATACACTCATTGTCTACTTTATTAGGAATACCGGTACACCTGCACATTCATGCAGTTATCTAATCAGCCAATCATGTGGAGGTAGCTCAATGCAAAAACTCATGCAGTTAAGAGCTTCACTTAATGTTCACATCAGACATCAGAATGAAGACTTAAATCGTGACATGTTTGTTGGTGCCAGATGGACTGGTTTGATAAAACTTCTGATCTCCTGGGATTTTCACACTCAGCAGTCTAATAGGCTCTCATGGGCACAACTCACAGAAACTGGACAGTTGAAGATTAGAAAAAAATATCACCTGGTCTTCTTCCAGGCTTCATCTGTCCAGTATCGGTGAGCCTGTGCCCATGATAGCCTCAGATTCTTGTTCTTGGCTGACAGGAGTGGAAGCTGATGTGGTCGTCTGCTGATGTAGCCCATCCAGCTCAAGGTTTGGTGTGGTGTGTGTTCTGAGTATATATTTTGATTTAGTAGTTATTGTTTTGTCTTGTGATGTTTGCTCACACATTTGCTCGAGCACTTTATGTAGAAATGTGAAGGTCCTATTTAGTTCTGTGTCGTTTTTCTGTGTTGGTTTATGTAGGAATGTTGTTGGTCCTGGAGGAATGTTGTTTTGCTTCACTTTGTGATGTACTAGCTGTATATGGTTGAAATGTGGCATGGAAACCTGCTATGGTTCAGTTCTCCACCACTACCACCACTGGAAATATATAAAACAAGGCATATAGTAGAAACCTCAGAAAGGTGTCTCATCGTACCTGCTGGAGTACTTTATAGATTTATACTTTATAGATCAGATAACTGATTCATTCATTCACTAGGTAGGTTTACATGCAAACAAATAATCAGTTAGTAAGCAGATTGATAGATCGGAGAGAAAAACCTTCATGTAAACACCTCAATCAATCTGATTGAGCTTGATCCAAATTAAATTTTGATTGGATTGAAAGGGGTGGTGTAGATCTGAAATATTCCAGTAAATAGGGAAAAAATAATCATGTAAACACTTGAATCCAACTATTTTCTCAATCGGATTCAAAAATACCTCTCATTGGAACGCAAGGTCAGACACTCTGCACTTGCACAGAGGTTTTGTTTGGTATATATATATATATATATATATATATATATATATATAAATTTATAAAATGAACATGTACACAAATAGTTGAATCAGATTGCAATTATTGGGGTACATATAAACAGTACATTTGGAGTCTGCAATCGGATTGAATTCAAATGGGCGCATGTAAACACTACCGTTTCTGCACTACCTACATTGAATGTTTTCAAGAAAGACATCTGCGTCTTCAAAAAGAGCATGAATGAATGAATGATGCATTTTTGCAGACAGAGATTAAGGTCATTGGATGTCAGAAATTGATTCAAGTTATGTGTTTGTACTGTCAGCTCCTTTTTAAGATTAGCTGGTATGAACACATTCAATATTATGGTGTTTGTAAAAAATTTATTCTTTTGATGGAAAATCATTCTGTTTAGAATCTAATCAGAGGGAACAATAGGCACTGTAGCCTGTATATACCGCTTACTCCTTTTTCAGGGTCATGGGAAACCTGGAGCCTATCCCAGGAAGCATCAGGCACAAGGCAGGGTACACCCTGGACAGTCCATCGCACAATTACATACACACTCACACACCCATTCAAACACTACGGACACGCCAATCAGCCTACCATGCATGTCTTTGGACTGGGGGAGGAAACCAGAGTACCCGGAAGAAACCCCCGACGCACGGGGAGAACATGCAAACTCCACATACACATGGCCCCGGCAGGACTTGAACCCTGGACCCTGGAGGTGTGAGGCAGACGTGCTAACCACTAAGCCACCGTGCGCCCTAGCCTGTATATATTAAAAGAAAAAAAAACAGAGATACAGACAGACTGTGAAATCCTTCTGATGAGGTTGCCAGTGTGTCCTTAAAAAGTTGTAACTTATAGCTGGAACCTTCAGAATGTTGTAGATAGAACAGAGATATCAACCGGAGTACTAATATGATTACTATGTTGAGGGAAACAGCTATCTTGATATTCAGAAATAAGCAAACCAGCCCAGCCACGTTAAAGCATGTTTTCTTGTACATATAGACTTTATCCTGTCTATCGATTGAAACAGATCACCATAGGGCCACCGCTTATCAGAATTAGAGACCGGTTGGGTTTTTAAGCACTGCATATTCTTTCTGGTCACTGTACTACACACTCCTGCAGTGTTGGTGTACCTTCTGGTTAGAGACTATGAGTCATCTTTTCCCATGCACCATGTGTGTTAATTGTTTTCTAGCCCTTCATCAGTGTCAGTTTCTGACCATAGGGCTGCTGTTGGCTCGATTTTATTTTTTGGTCATGTCTGCTGTGCTAAGAGTGTCCCCCACCCAAATAATGTCTGGTCAACATTCAGTCTGTGGTGGTCCATCTACCCAATGAAGGATGGAGTAGAGGGTGGTGGAGAAATGGCTGTGCTTTCAGCTCCACCTTGTGGATATCACAACCACTATGACCAATTTATTCACACATATTTCATAATAGGTTCAATCATAATAAATGCACCTGAACTAAGCTTTGAAGATGTATGAAAAAATTCTACATGCAAATAATTAACGTTCATTTTTCCCTTCCTAGCTTGTATTGAAAGTCCAGATTTTTCTTTAGAACTGATAGGCATGGAGTATGTAGATTAGATGATAGAATTTAATGCAGAAATGGTTTGAAAGCTGGTTGTAGTTTGTGAAGAGCATCAAGTTATTGCAGCCCTACAGTGGAGCCAATAGTGATAGCACCTACCCAGAAACTATCTCAGGGGTCCCAAAAAATGTCCAAAGGTCATCAAAGAAGATATAGATTGGTGGATAGATTTCCCCTCATTGGTGATGTTCTGATTAGCTGAGGAACATGGATTAGCAAATGGATGGCTATCTGTTGACAACTGACCTATCAGTAGATAATGACTGGAAATAGTTATGGAACCATAACAGAAAATCAAGTTAGGATCTGTATGTTTTGGATTCAGCAAAACCTTAATCAATCACCATAAACATTTTTATTCATTATATTCACTGCCTCTAATGCAATACTATATATGAGACTATATTCCTGATTTGATTGAAATGACATTAACATTGTTAACCAAGTTGCTTTACTGTTGCGCACTTAGAGAGCAATCTGAAAGCTCTATTGCTGCAGCCAGTCAGTGCCTAATTAAAAGCCTCTATTTTATGCAATTTCTTCCTCATGGTGGTGTGTGTTTGTCTTTGTGGTTTTTCTTTTTCTTTTTGTATTTAGACTGTCAGGCTCGCCATTCTGTGATCAGACACTGGTGAGGATCCACCCACGCACTAATCACTGCCTCGTTTGTTATTGTAGAGTGGGTGCTGTGGGCCTGAGTGCTTCTCCAAACAATTTCTAGATATGTTTACGCTTAAGTACATTTGTCATTTCGGGTGAAACTATTATGAAAGCTTTTTAGCTTGTTTCAATAGTTCTCTTTAAGAATCCCACTGACACGAGCACCAACTGTATCATAAGATTTAACATCATATTCACTCTGTATTTTCATTCTCAGTAAAGCAGAATAAGTCATATTCAAGTGCCATCCCTCATTATTAATTATGATGTTTAGGTTCTTTGATCAGCAGATGTAGTCTCCTGGGGAGTGCAAAAACAAGCCATGTGCTCTGTTTTATTGCTTAGATAATTAGTCTACCTCTTTAGCAGCTCTTAGCAACATTCACACCTGGAGCTAAAAAATGTCAGTCACGTACATGAACACGTTAGAGAAATATGATGCAGAGCTTTATGGTTATTTAATGCTCTTTTCTGACTTAACCTGTGGATGGAACCACATGTTATTTATTTATTTATTTAAAAGAAGAGCGTCGTCAATAATTAAAAGAGTTGGTTGCTCAGAAACCAGTCAGAAGTCTTGTGTAAACCTTATGTAATGTTTATTGGCTATGGTGGAAATATCTCTTATAAATGTGTTAGGTACAATCATAGCCCCCTGCTGTGGCAGCTCACACATGGCAGACTTCGATTTTGGCAGTCATATAAAGCACGTCAGTGCAGTAAGTTTAGCACAAGTACTTGTTTTGTGAACAGAACCATGTCTTTTCACCACCTGACAGTGACTGGATAAAAAAAACAAACAAACAAAAAACAGGAACTACTGAATTATATTGTTACACGTCTACCTCCCTGATTCCCTTTGTATGCTCTCTTAGATCATTTATGGTACACTATACAAGCTACTGCGTTCAAGGAATTGTTTATTCATGGTGTGATTTTTCTCAGCAGGTTTAGTTTTAATATGCATGCATAATCAGTCAGATCACTTTCATTCTCATCTTTCACTCTATTCAAGAGGTCTTGATAACCTACAGAGGGTCTGGTGCATTTCCAAAGCAGCACACGGTGGGTTTGTAATTGTCCAAAAAGCAAAAAACAAAAACAATAAACAAAAATACATAAGATGACACTGCAATAATTATCTGTATAAGTATATAAAGTGCATTCATGTATATCTTGTGAACTATTATAAAACATGACATGTTGTAGTTGGATCATAAACAGCGGCTCTTACCTGTGCTGGCAGCGTACTGCAGGCTTCCTCTCTTCCTAAAGGGGGATGTGGGTTTCTGTTTACCTGCTGGCAGCTTGGAAGACATTTTGCTTTGTGCTGGTATGAAGAAAGAGGAAGAGTTGGCCAAGGGACAGAGGAATCCTCGGTGTGAGAGGAATGGATGCAGAGAGAAACAGAGAAAGAGACAAGAGTCTGCAGGAGATGTCAGTGCAACAAAGGGGGCTGTGATGATTGTGGGGCATTTAGGAGTGAGAATTCCCCTATTCCAGTATTGCGGAGAATGCACAGGCTCCACCTCTGCCTACCCTCAGCCAATCAGATGCAAGTATATGCTGTCACTCCTCTGTTTCCCAGGCAACCACTGATGTACTAATGGCCCTCAATTGGTTTGCTATTGATGGTAATGATGACACTGCTGGCTTTTGAGGAATAAGAGTGTCATATGAAGGTAGTGTTCTCACTGATGGTGCAAAGAGCGTATCAGGGCAAGAAAAAGACACAACAGTCACGCAAGAAGACATGACGGTAAACATTGCCCACACTGCAGGCACAAGAGCGGAGCCTGGCATGAAGCTGAATACAGAAATTAGTCATCAAGCACTCACAGTCTGACTCATTGGGTCTGTGCTGTAACTGACATAGGTGTTCTTGATTAAATCTTCAAGCTGACAAAAACAGATGCACTCTCACAAATTAGATCTGGTTTTATGTGCAGACCTCTCGGGTGTCTTATCCAAAATTTCTAGCCTATGCACAAAAAAACAAAAATTACTAAGACAAATAATAATACTGTTTGTGTTTTTGTGCTGTGACTTAGAAGTGAAATGATCAAACATATACAGGCACCATGACATGTGGACATAAAGGAACCAGGAATCAATGTGAAAGCATGTGATGCATTTGCTATTTACTGTACAATAATTACAAAAAAAATAGTTTTACAACAATTCTACATATGTTAAACATTCCAACCTTAGATCAGTGATCAACACTAAATTCTGCAAAAAATCCTGGAAAAATTAAGGATATAAGAATATGCAAATAAATGCATGAACACTTGTGTAGGTCTGGACACCCAGCTATTATTCTACACTCATAATGGCACCTCGAACCTTTCATGCAGGTTCCTCCATCTTGACATGAAGAATAGTAATGATTTTTCCTTATAGCTTACTGGAGCATGTTAAACATTTCTCAAAACTCATGTGTTAATCCAAACCTCTTCGCTAGGCATATATTGTGCACAGGAATGAGTTTGCCAGGGCCTAGGAGATAGTGTTTTGGGAAAGGGTTTAGGCAGTTAAGGGCTGAACCTTGAAGCTTCTGCTCTACAAACTCTCACATTAACTCCTATAAAGCAGGGTTTAACCTTATGGCTTAGCCTATTCATACCACCAAATGCTTTTCAAGAGAATTCAATGCACTTCTGTAAGTCACTATGGATAAATGCACCACCTAAATGTTGTAAATGTAAATGTTAATTGAGGGAAAGCCACTACCTTACATGTGGCAGGGACATACAGTGGTGTGAAAAAGTGTTTGCCCCCTTCCTCATTTCCTGTTCCTTTGCATGTTTGTCACACTTAAGTGTTTCGGAACATCAAACCAATTTAAACAATAGTCAAGGACAACACAAGTAAACAC
>JAFFST010003225.1:46107-63683 GCA_022414735.1 Noturus placidus | reverse complement strand
TTATATTAAATGGAGTTGCAGGAGCCCCGAAAGTTGCGTCTTACTCCATCTCTCGCTCAGCCGGAAGTCGAGTCTTCCCTTTTTAAGCATCTTTCCATCCATTCCTTCCTTTTGTACTTTCCTTCCTCATTTCATAACTTCCGTAAGTCCTTCCTACATTTCTGACTGTCCATCATTTAATTTATTCCTTTCCTTCTATAATTTCATTCATTTGGTCTTCCCTTCCATCATTTCCTTCCTTATTTGTCTTCTTTCCTGCCCTCTGTCCTTCATTTTATCCTTTATTCCTTCCCTTTCTTTACTCATGTCCTTTCTACTTTCTTCCTTCCATTATTACCTTCTTCTTTCTGTCATTTAATTCCTTCCTTTCCTTTTTCAAGCCTCCTATACTTAATTCCTTCCTCCCCTTACTTTCCAATTTTTCCTTCCATCTTTTTCTTCCTACTAGCTGAGTTTAGACCCCCATTGATCCTATTAACATATTGTTTGTTTATAATTAATTAAGAGTATAACCGGTTAATTGGTTAATTATGTTAAGCATTATTTCTGACATTGAGTTCAAATTATTGTGGTCCCTAATATAGGCAGGAATTATTATAGCTATTTTAATTGCTTCACAAAGCAGTATTGCTCCTATCAGTTTATAATTAACGTGTTGTCATAGGCGTTTTAAATAAATAGTAATTAAACAAAAGCTGCTCACCCGAGCGACACACCAACTGACTGTGTAATGATGCCATCTAGTGTTGTAGAGTACACATTGGAATGCTGAGCCTTGTGTGTGTGTTTGTGTCTGTTCGTTTTCTGCTAGGACATAACGGAGTGGAACATTGGACATCTGAACACTCTGCTGGACATGGTGGAGCAAGAGTGTGGGATCGTGATAGAGGGCGTTAACACCCCCTACCTCTACTTCGGCATGTGGAAGACCACATTCGCCTGGCACACGGAGGACATGGACCTCTACAGCATCAACTACCTGCACTTCGGCCAGCCCAAGTCTTGGTTAGTGAGCGCTGTTCGTTTGAGTTGCAAAAGTCTGAGTTGGAATTAACACTTTCAAAGATTTACAAAAATTGGTGTCATTTGAACTGTTGAAACAAAAATAAATCAACAGCTCTAACTCCATTTTAGGTTTCTTATACCGGAGTTGTTATTGATTAAGGATGCATATATAGCAGTAATAAACAGGCATAAACTGCGTTTTAAAAAATTTATAATTAAAAAAAAAAAATTTATGTAAAAAAATATATATATAAATTTTTATCATGTTACCTAGAAATCTTTGCTGTGGTGGAAAACTTACTGAATCTTACAAAGTGCTGACACTGGAGACTCCTTCCATAAATTTTAAACATCCCTTACAAAAATTCCCACCATAATAATGAATGCACACATTTAAAAATCAGTTTATGTGGAATGTCCAACAAACAAGTGCACGTTTATCTTGTTACTTTAGAAAGTGCTAGAACGACTCAGATTCCAGAATGCAACATCTGTAATATAAACCACTGCACTCCAGGACCAACAGCAAAGTAAATAGATTTACGATGTAGTGAATGCATTTTTCTTAAGCAGCAGACTAGAAAAAGGAAAAAAAAACTTTCAGTTCCTCTGAATGTTTCTTTGAAAGTTCCCCTGAAATTGGTGCAGCTGCTGAGCGGTGATCAACATCGTTTAAAAACACTGCTGAGCCAAAAATAAAATGTAAACAATATAGTTCAGCCATGACATGTTTATGCAGGTGTATTGTAGCTGGCAAAGACTTCAACCTTATAGCTACCAGTTTAGCCTTGTCCAAACTGCATGATCCTTTCAGCACGTAGGGTGTCTTATTCAGCTCCCTAGTTCAGTAGGCAGGGCACTGATCAGGGAGTCTGCCATTTTAAAATCTGTATCAATCGCCAAATCCTTCTAGTCCACTGGAACATTCGATCTCTTAAAAAAAAAAAAAACAAAAAGAAATCCCACAATGCACTGCAAAGACCAGAGAGCATCGATGCTTACTATGTTCCCTTCTTACTGGATATGACGTCATGTTTTCTGAAGCCTCTCTGCTCCAAAAAAATGTGGGACGAACTCTCAGCCAGCTTTGTTACCAAATGTACAGTAAGAAGCTTGTTATCGTTGTTGTAGCTTTGAAATGATTGCTTATGTTAGCGATTTTTAACTTTTTGTCGTTCAACTGTATGTACGGTTTGAATGTAATGACTTTTTTTTTGTAAAGTATTTAATGATTTTGTTTTTAAGCTAACATTTTATATAATTTATCAATTTGTATAGCGCTTTTTACAATGAGACTTACTAATGAGAGCACATTCACACACCAATGGTTGCAGAGCTGCCATACAAGGTGCTAGCTTGCCATTGGGGGCAACTTAGGGTTCAGTGTCTTGCCCAAGGACACTTCGGCATGGGATCACCCGGGCCAGGATTCGAACCGCCAATCCCACGGTTAGTGGATTAGTGGACAACCCGCTCTACCGACTGAGCCACAGCCGCCCAATGAAATATAATGTCAGAAAGATGCCGGTCCTGCCTGTTGTTGATAAATGCCAGTGGTGAGGTTTTAACGTGAGTCCATAGTCATGTGTAATGAACCAGGTTCCTTACCAATGCCCGAACTCCTGTACATGATATACTGATTCACAACCTAGGAAGCTAGGGAGCTGATTGAGTCACACCCCTATTTTGGTGTCACAGCAGCATCACACTCGGGTTTGTAGGAGGAATTTAGCAATTGAAGGCATTTGTATGGTAATAGTCTAATACAGTCAGTTTGATTTGCACATGTGTTTTTTTAATTCTAATATATTATAAAATGGTACAAGTGAGTAAGTACAAATGCGGTCATCATTTCATGTCACAGTGCGTTTACATGGACAACAATAATCCATTGTTAACTGATTAAGACCATACTGTGATTAGGAAACTACCATGTAAACAGCAATTTTTAATTACCATAATCTAATTAAGGTCATACTCGAAGTAAGCACTAATCAAATTAAGACTGGTGGAGTACTCCTCTTTTATTCTTAAGACTGCTGCTGTTACACCAGTACCAAAGAAAGAAAATGTCTCCATGGATGATTTTAACAATTTTCGTCCCATCTCAAATCTTCCGTTTATGGCAAAAATACTTGAGCGTGTTGTTGCCTCTCAACTCTGTAATCATCTTACAGCCAATAACCTCTTCGAACCCTTTCAGTCAGGTTTTCGAAAATTTCACAGCACAGAAACGGCGTGGGTCAAAGTTTCCAATGACTTGTTGATGGCCTCTGATTCAGGTGCTACCTCACTTCTTATTCTTCATGACCTTAGAGCCGCCTTCGATACTGTGGATCATGGTCTTTTACTTACCCGCCTTGAAAATGTTTTTGGTGTGTCCGGGACAGTTTTAAGCTGGTTTAAATCCTATTTTACTGACCGTTCCCATTTTATTTCTATGTGTGGCTTTAGGTCTGACACTTGCTCGGTGCTCACTGGTGTTCCTCAGGGTTCAGTTCTAGGCCCTCTACTCTTTAATATTTATCTATTTCCACTTGGGCATCTGCTACGATCACTTGGCCTATGTTATCACTTTTATGCTGATGAAATTTAGGCCTGTTTTAGTAACTAGGGGTGTAAAAATGTAAGGCTTGTGATATGAGAATGTTTAAGTTCTTATTCATTTATTTGTTAGTTATGGTGAAACTGTAGTACATTTTTGTACAACTTTAAACTTCTAGGCATAGCAATTTTTTAATTTATTTCGTTTTCACAGGCAAAATTCATGTTTTGCAATGTTTATGGTTCAGGAATAAAGACGTCTTTTCAGACTTATATTTTCCTTAATTAAATTTTGCTCTGAATATTCTGACAGTTGAATTGACTTGTTAAGCAGGTATGATGAATCTAGTAAAATGCGACTAGTGTGTTGTTTCACCCCTCGTAACTATGCAAAGCTACAGTACTTCCTGTACGACTGTAAAGCATGAAGAGTTTGTCAGAGGGTTGTGAGGGTTTACCCAGAGCTCTGGTGCATTTTCTGCATACTTGTGATGCAAGTGTCTAGAAATAACCCCTGCAGATTTTAAAGATGCCTCTCTTGCAGATCCTGCACTCCTTAGGCTCTAAGAAATTCTGTAAGCGGTCACTAGGTGGCGGTGGTGCACTGCTACAGGCTCTGTGGTGGTTTAGAGATGGTGCTGCATGACTTCATACATAAAATTTGGTTACAGTTGTGTAATGTTTAGAATGTCAGACAGGCTGAGGAGTGATCGATCAACTCTTGCTTGTTAAATGATGGGAGGATAAAGAAGCGATTCTTTACGAACCATGACTGTGCATTGACTCACAACTTCTTAATCAGGCTTCTACACCAATGTGTTTAAATCTCTTAATTAAACTAATGAACCAAATTTTGCATCTAGGTTTGAAATCATCCTTAGGGAATGCAGGAAAAAATAGCGTGTAAATGGAGTTTATTAAAAATTTTGAGGACTTTCATAGAAAATGGTTCAAAAAGCTGAGTGCTTTATTTAATATTAAACAGAAAAAACAAATAAAAAAATTCACAGCACCAGCAGGGTTTATTTAATTGTTTAAAATGTTGGTGTATTATTTTTTCTAAATTGATCAAATGTGAAAAATAACATTTTTGATTGAAGAATTGCTTCAAATTTTAAACAAAAACTAATTAATTAGAAAAACTTTGTACTATGCATGCTCACTATATAGAGTATGATACGTGTACTCTACTCCCAATATAATGAAATTTGAGATTCAAGCACACAAATACCTCATTTGGCTGCACAAAATTAAAATTCCACATGCACCCGAAGGTGAGAATCAGCGTATAATCTCGCCGTGGTAATTTAAAATAAAATCAGATCATTTGGTGAGGCTTGTAGAGATTCTCAGCTGTTGTGCGCACCCTGTGGTTTGCTTGTAAGGACTTGTACACCGCAGCTTTATTCTGATTTACAGCAGTGCTGTCACTCTCACTCTTCTTTTTCTTCCTCCGAGGTCCCTCGTTCATGTCCAGGCCCCACTGCACTTATTGATTGAGCCACACTGAGTACTCTGTGTGTATGTGTGTGTGAGTGAGCGAGAGAGAATGGTTTGTGCTGTCAGATGCCAAAGCTTGTAGAAACGTGATTTAGTGCTTGTGCTTACACTCAGTTTATCTCGTTTATATTGGTCCTGTCAGAAATTTTCTCTGCATTTTCTCATTCTGTGTACTGACATCATGACAACTGTGTGTTTGTTTGTGTCTAAGTGTGTAATGAAGATAAGCACAGTCTCATGTTTGGAGTCCTTGTCTGAAGGCCTCATGGGCGCTCACTGCCATTTTGATTTTCACTTCTGTGTAACTTCTTTGTCGTCTTTTATTTTTTTCCTGTTTATTTAGTGAGCGTAAAAGAGACGTTGCAGTGAAGGGGGTGTGGCCTCTGTCTGTTGGTTATGGTGGAGGGGGTGTGGCTTCTCTCTGTCAGTTACAGTGGAGTGGGTGTGACCTCTGTCTGTTGGTTACATGTGTCAGAGAAGGAGGGATTAAGAAATTTATCTTGGGTCCTCCCTCTGTCCCAGCATGCTCTGCAGCATCAGCATTCAGTTCTTCTCTCTTGTTAAAGAGTGAATGTCCTCCTATAGCGGTGTTTCCTCTCAGCTCAATGCAGTGCAAGCGCTCGCTCTCGTCGCTGAAATTTAATCGCTTTCACTTGTCGAGTAATTACAGGACGTTAAGCTGTGTGTGGCGCTTGTTTGTCGATCCTTTCTGTTCAGCCACTGTGAAATTAACTTCATTCCTCTCCAACACTGCACACATCAAGGTCATATTCCCCCACTCAACATCTACTGTCAGATTCTTCAAGATTTCACACACACGCGATGCGCACACACACGTACATATGCATGCACGCTGCTGGAAATAATTGCTCTGGCTGTGTGTGTGTGTGGTAGCATGACAGAGAGGGGGAAATAGCGCAGTGTGTGAATTACTGAAGGCCTGTGGCTGTATTCTTTCATCCATCCCAGATGATGACGTATAATAGCAGAATGCAATGACCTTCTCAGGAGAGACTCTTGGAGACGCTTACTGCATTGAGATGTGTCGATACTGACATTCTGTATCATGATTAATGCCTAATTTTAAATCATGGCTTATGATGCAATAAAAAAATACAATATGGTATCACATTTATCATATCTAAAATGAGCACGTGCAGTGATCTTCATATACAGCATATACCTTTAAAACTGGGTATCCCCTTGAACGGAAAACCCAAATGTGTGCATCTGGGTGCAAAAGTTTGCACATCTCGAGAACACAATGATAAAGACAAACATTTCACTAAGATGTTAATGTTTTGGGTTTCAGTGATCTTTTTTGCATTAAAAATACTTTTAATACAATAATATATTTTCTTGTTTTTCATAAAGATCTCACTTTTAATTTGACACGCCAAATGTAGGCTTTGTACAGAAAAAATATGCCAAACAAGAAATTTAGCCTTTATACATTAGGGCTCCTCTTTTAAGGATCAAGCATGGTCTCCGTTTTAGCTTCAAAATGTGGCTGGATAGATCGCTTTTGTGGAGTTCTGTTGAATATTTTGCACACGTTTGTGCTGCCCCTCTGACCTCGCACAGTTGTTCCTGTCAGTTAAATGTGATTTCTTCTGTCAGTACGTGTGCTATGCTGCCTGTGTAGATTTGATGCATCGGTAAATAACTTTCGGTGCTTTCATTTTAATTTAACATATCTTGAGCCACAAACTCTTCTTTAGATGACTATACATTATATAAGACTGTTCTCTTTGTTAGGAAATTGAAACAGCATATACAAACTGTTGTTAAGTAACTTTCGTTCATAATGTTTCCCCCTTTAAACCAATATAAAATTTCATACTGGTATCATCCCTCATGACTGCTATAGCCGGTATGACCATGTACCATGGCAAGCCTAACTGGAAGAGATGGTTTTTATATCTTGGTGAAGATAGGCAAGGATTGGAAGATCTGACAACTTTGATCTTCATACTGGTTTTATTTATAAAACAAAACAAAGAAAACTACATAGTTGCCAGGGTTAGATTTAGGTGTAGCATATAAATAGTTAGCTAGTTTAATAATTGTCAATAGAAGGTCCTCACATGGATAGTGCGATTATACAGTGCATCCGGAAAGTACTTTTTCGTTATGTTACAGCCTTATTCCAAAATGGATTAAATTATTTAACTCAAAATTCTACAAACAATACCCCATAATGACAACATGAAAGAAGTTTGTTTGAAATCTTTGCAAATTTATTAAAAATAAAAAACTAAAAAGCGCATGTACTTAAGTATTCACAGCCTTTGCTCAATAATTTGTTGAAGCACCTTTGGCACCAATTACAGCCTCAAGTCTTTTTGAGTATGATGCTACAAGCTTGGCACACCTATTTTTGGGCAGTTTCTCCCATTCTTCTTTGCAGGACCTCTCAAGCCATATCAGGTTGGATGCACTTTTCAGATCTCTCCAGAGATGTTAAATCGGGTTCAAGTCTGGGCTCTGGCTGGGCCCCTCGAGGACATTCACAGAGTTGTCCTGTAGCCACTCCTTTTGTTATCTTGGCTGTGTGCTTAGGGTTGTTGTCCTGTTGGAAGATGAACCTTCGCTCCAGTCTGCGGTCCAGAGCGCTCTGGAGTAGGTTTTCATCAAGGATCTCTCTGTAAATTGCTGCATTCATCTTTCCCTCAATCCTGACTAGTCTCCCAGTTCCTGCCACTGGAAAAACATCCCCACAGCATGATGCTTCCACCACCATGCTTCACTGTAGAGATGGTATTGGCCAAGTGATGACTGGTTCCTGGTTAGACATGACACTTGGGGTGGCTGTGGCTCAGTCGGTAGAGCGGGTTGTCCACTAATCGTAGGGTTGGCGGTTTGATTCCCGGCCCACATGACTCCACATGCCGATGTGTCCTTGGGCAAGACACTGAACCGCAAGTTGCTCCCGATGGCAAGTTAGCGCCTTGCATGGTAGCTCTGCTACCATTGGTGTGCGAGTATGTGAAAGGGTGAATGAGACACGGTGTAAGCTTTGGATAAAAGCGCTATACAAGTGTGCCATTTACCATTTTTTTTTACCATTTACTTGCCATTCAGGCCAAAGAGTTCAATCTCTGTTTCATCAGACAAGAGAATTTTGTTTCTCATGGTCTGAGAGTCCTTCAGGTACCTTTTGGGAAAACTCAAGGCAGGCTGTCATGTGCCTTTTACTGAGGAGTGGCTTCCGTCTGGCCACTCTACCATACAGGCCTGATTGGTGGACTGCTGCAGAGATGGTTGTGGAGAGAGGAGAAGCTTCCAGAAGAACAAAGACACGCTGGAGCTCTGTCAGGGTGACCATCGGGTTTCTGGTCACCTCCTGACTAAGGCCCTTCTCCCCTGATCGCTCAGTTTGGCCGGGCGGCCAGCTCTAGGATGAGTCCTGGTGGTTCCAGACTTCTTCCATTTACGGATGATTGAGGCCACTGTGCTCATTAGGACCTTCGATGCTGCAGAAATGTTTCTGTACCCTTCCCCAGATCTGTGCCTCGATACAATCCTGTCTCGGAGGTCTGCAGACAATTCCTTGGACTTCATGGCTTGGTTTGTGCTCTGACATGCATTGTTAACTGTGGGACCTTTTTATATAGACAGGCGGCCCTTTCCAAATCATGTCCAATCAACTGAATTTACCACAGGTGGACTCCAATTAAGTTGTAGAAACATCTCAAGGATGATCAGTGGAAACAGGACGCACCTGAGCTCAATTTTGAGTGTCATGGCAAAGGCTGTGAATACTTATGTACATGTGCTTTTTTATTTTTAATAAATTTGCAAAGATTTCAAACAAACTTATTTCACGTTCTCATTATGGGGTATTGTTTGTAGAATTTTGAGGAAAATAATGAATTTAATCAATTTTGGACTTGGGCTGTAACAACATAACAAAATGTGGAAAAAGTGAAGTGCTGTGAATACTTTCCGGATGCACTGTATGTGTTTAAAACACATTTGGAAAGCACTATCTGATTTTTTTTTTCTGGTACCTGGGTAAAGGTGAATACAGTGATGTAAAGGTGATAAAGTTTTGTGTGATTAGATATAATCATCATGATGTAAAAGTAATCACCCTGTGCTCTGATTGGTTAACACACAGACACCCATCTTGAGAGCCAGTGCTCTCACGTTCTTATTTTAATATACAGTAGCTCATAATGTCTGATTATATTTTCATTAATGGCTTTGAGATATTACATGATATGCATTATACATCAGAGTGGGGAATCTGTATGGAGCTCATAAGTCAATTTCATTTCTATTCAGGCTTCCAAGATACAATTATAATAAAATGATTCTTTATGAAGCCAGATGTATTTTCTTTTAAATTCAGAACCTTATGTTGTGTGTGTTTTTATTTTTTTTTATTTTTGCTACCTGCTTGTTTTTGTGTAGTCTACTATTGTAATTTTTTTATCACAGAAAATTGCAAAATATTTTATTTTTGTTCAAGAGGAAACTGAAAGCATCTTTTTTGCATCGTGATTTAAAAAAAAATATGTTGTTCCCCTCTAATCCTTTTTATGCTTGCTCACTAAGCAACTTGTGATGGGTAATTACATACCTAATTCCACATCTACTTTTATGTTCTTAATACGGTTTTCTCATTATGAACATTTCTAAGTCATGTACATTAGTCTGCATGCTACAACACATTCACTAGAGGGCAGTGTGCAGCTGTAAAAATACTCCAGCCCAACCAACCCCCCCTCCCCCTCACCAAACTTGATTCCCGTGCGTCACTCGGCTGTAGTCAGAGCAAGCGTGATCATCATCAGCAAAGAAAGCCTGTCTTGAGAGAGTCCTTTCCAAAATCTGGCTAATAATTGCGGTAATAAGTATGATGACAGAAACGATAGTGGCAGATTGTGTTACGCTCCGACAAGTTTTTCGCTTTTCAGGAGAATGCTGAAAGTTTATCCAGCATGGGATTAGATGAATCTATTCATTATCCTATATAATTTTGGGCTATTTTGTTATCACCTCATGATAATTAATTAAACCTTTTTAATCACAATCTTTTTTTTTTTACAACATTACAATCAAATTTGGAAATATGGAATCGTCATGTGATATGTGCCTTTCTTATCCAGGGACAGATTTGGGAGCACAAATGCTAATGATAAATGCTTTGGTTTGTCTGTCTAAGGGAACTCTCTAAGCTTTTATAAAGGGCCATATACCATTTTTTTGGAGAGAATTCGAACACTTGAAGAACCATTATTAGTTGGAGTGTAAATGTGTAGCATTATCATCACTTTTTTGGAATACGTATCAGGAAATGACGAATGGGGGAAAGGCACAGAGCACCACGCTGCAAAGCCGAGTGCGTTATATTCGGATTCTGCGTTCATTCTAGCAAGCAAAAAGCAACAGATGACCATTCCTTTTCTATGTATGTGCACAACATCATGCTGAGATTTCAGCAGCATAGATTTTCCTCTATTCTGTCCAAATTAGGTACCTCTCCTCTCTCTATTTTTTTTTTCTTTAATTTTTTTTTCTTCCGTTTAAAATCTTTTTTTTTTTTTCTTTCAAGTGTTGTCTTGATCCCCCCCCCCAGCACCCTCCCCTCCCCTTCTTTCTTTTTTTTTCTCTCTTAGCAGTGGCTTTAATAGTCCATATAAATGTAATTGCACTTTATGGCCAAAAATTTGTTGACACATGATTATCATCCACGTATGTGCTTGTTGAACATTCCATTGCAGAGTTAGTCCCCCTTTGCTATAGAATAACCTCCACCCCTCTGGGAAGGCTTTCCACTAGACTCTGGAGCATGTCAGTGGGGAATTTTTACCAATTCAGTCAAAGCATTAGTGAGGTTGGGCACTGTTGTCAGGCTAGGAGGACTGGTGCACAGTTATTGTTCCATTTCATCCCAAAGACGTTCAGTGGGGTTGAGGTCAGGGCTTGGCAGGTCACTCAAGTTATTCTACTCCAACCTTGGTAAACTTTGTCTTCATGGAGCTCACCATGCAAACTAAGGTTTTTGGCTTCTTAGTTCCACTGAAGAGAAACTAATGTTGCATCATATGAAGACATTCAATACAAACCTGTGCTTTGAACTTTGCGGCAGAAGTTTGGGGGAGAACCCCCACGTATGGGAGTGGTGGTCAGCTGTCCACAAACGTTCGGTTGTTTAATTTATATAGTCATTATAGTCAAAGTCGTTATTGTCCTCTGAAATGATGAATGGTTTATTACAAAAAAGGCTTGTATGCTTGTTGGCATGGTTACGTTACAACATTATAGTTAATTTCATGAATATAATTAAATTGCACTTTGACAATTTGACAGCTTGTATAAGATGTCAGACATTTGCTAGCCAAACATAAAATGAGTCTTTTCAGAAGCAAATCTTTGTGTAATCTACAGGAAGTTGATTTACTCCTGCACAGTTTCTGACTTTTCTAGAAAGAGTGCAGGCTAGGCCAAACAGTGCAAGCGTGGAGCATATTTGATTTAAAAAATAAAAAAATAACAAACAAGGAAACAAAAGTTCAAAGTCTTCTACTTAGATTTACAGAAAACAAGGCTTCTACCAACACCTCCATGTCAAGTCAAGGTGTGTGCTTCAGACGTCGAATGACAGCGGGGGTTTTTTTTTTTTTTTTTTTTTGTCGAGCTGGAGAAAAGGATGTAATGGTGATGAAGCAGACATGCCGCTCTCACCTCAGGCACTTTGCTATTGATCTTGACAACTGATGCCTCTCTCTCTCGCTTTCTCTCTGCAGGTACGCCATTCCTCCTGAACACGGCAAGAGGCTAGAAAGACTGGCGAAAGGTAAAGCATCACTCATTCTCTTGTGTTAAGAGAGAAATACTGCATGTGGTTAACTCTGAACATTTTAAGCAATGCTCACCGATAGGCATGTTCTGAAAATCAGGTCTAAGATATAAAATCACGTTCAAGACACACTATACTGCCCTGACTGGTGCTCAGGTCTTTGCGTTTTCATGGCATGGGGAAGCGTGTTGTCTGTCCAACGAGAAGCCAGTCCAATAATTGTTACCTGACATTCCATGTGTACTTTAACATAATATTAATGTAGCAATGTTATCAGTCTATGAAGTTATATTAACTGTCTCATCATTATGTGGAAGATTTCATGGTGTCCTTAAACCAGTGCTTCTCAATTATTTTCTGTTACGCCCCCCCTAGGAAGAAGTAAACATTTTGCGCCCCCCTAACTCTCCGCCGCGACTGTAAATAGTATCATTTGTCTATAAAATTGTTATAAGTACTTATAACAAACAGGAGACTTGTGTTTGTCTCGTTATGTGTCTCTCTCCGCCTTTCTTTTCATCCCTGTTAAATATTTTTGCATGGGGTCTTTTAAGGGTTTGTTCACTGCACTTCATATCTTCTGCCTTGTGCTGTTTGCTCTTGTTCGGTGCAAAAACTGCTACGTCCTGTGGGGAAAAAAAAGAATGTTCCCGGGGCCACACGCGCCCCCCCTGGCATCAGTCCGTCCCCACTATTTGGGGCACTGCCTTAAACCCATTCTTCCTTAAAAGATGTTTTTAATGGTCCATTCTGCTGTTACGTCAATGTATAATATTAAAAGTAAAATTATCCATTACATATTACCAATATTACCAAATTTTTTTAAAACTGTTGTATTCTTTAATGGCCTGCTGTCTTGCATTTTATTTATATATATACACACACACACAGTATGTATTGAGCATATGAATAAGAGGCAGTGTAATCGTGTGCTTTAACCCTGCAGGCAGAATGTTCTTCATGCCAGCAGTTCAAAATGTCCAAGACTAAACCAATTTAATAAAACCAGCTTAGTCAACAGAACCCCTCCAGACTATTCTATATGCCGTAGCAAAACGAAGTGTCGTAGAAAGATGTGCAGTCTTCTTTTTAAATACGTTAGTGTGAGGTTAATTTTGTGTCTCAGTTTGAAGAATTTCACCAAATTTACCATGCAGTTAGATTAGATGTCAAATTTCACATCAGCTGGTCTCTCATTGACTATGTTTATATGGACAGCAGTAATCTAATTATTGATCTTACTCTAATTAAGATAATAATGGGATTAAGGTGTTTCCAGGAGTCACTTTTAGAATACTCTTTTCATGTACCTGTTTTACATGTTCTAGAACATAATTAGATTAATGACACACGTCATTACGTCACCGGGCCATGCCGTCTGACGTCACTCCGGAATTTTACGTATCAACATACAGTTTGTCTTCGTTATGGTACCGTATACATTTTTGGGTGTTAGTAAAAAAAATTAACACTTTAAGTGCAGTTAATTATTTGTCATGCTGTACGTGCAAACTGCTTGAAACTGTGGGCTGCGTCCCAAACCGCGTACTTGCGTCTATATAGTAGCTGAGATACATGTACTTTTCCCCACTGCAGGCCTTATAGTAGGAAAGTATGCGGTTTGGGACACAGCCGAATTCTCTGGTTTGCCCGAAAATGTTGAGATTGCCGTGTGTGATTGTGTCCTGTCACAAAATGCGGTGAAAACTCACACGACATTCGTAATGTGATTAAGGTGTTTACATGTCTGTAATACACCTCCATAATGCGACTAAAACAGGAGTACTCCACCTGTCTTAATTCGATTAGAGCTTACTTCGAGTATGACCTTAATCAGATTAAGGTAATTAAAAATTGCTGTTTACATACTGGTTTCTTAATCAGAGTATTGTCTTAATTGGGTTAATAGTGGATTATTGTTGTCCAGGTAAACGCACTGACTGTTGCAAGGGGTTATCCAGGGTATCAGCCCAGGGCCGTTGTGTTTAAAAATAAAAGTAAATGATAATACCACAAGATATTTCTAATCCCACATAGTCTTATTCAACATCCTGTAACGAATCATTGGGGGGGGCCCACAACGGCTAAATTAGACTGAGAGCTGCTCAAGTGCAACCTAATATTGTAATGAATGTTTTTGATCGAAAGCTGTCTGTCAGACTGCCAGCCTGCTACACGAATTATGTACAGAGGTCAAGCTCACACAGTTATAGACCTATTGTTGTGGGATGTACGTTCACTTGGTTATTATTCATTGGTCAGTTTGTTCAGGCTTAAAGAGACCATTCATGCAGGAGCATATACTTGTGATAAAGTCTTACTGGAATGGGTTTTGGATGGACCCGTAAGCCTCATGATTGGTGAGGATAAAACCTAAGTCAAGAATAACTCTGCCCACTTTTCATAAGTATAGGGAAAATTCTGACATAATTCATGTAGACACTGGAAGTGCACCAGTTATTCATACTTCTACTGAATACTGGGGCTACAAAACCATCATTAGCCATCACATGTTGCCTTGGTATAGAATAAAACGCATTCTGTTATGCATAACTGGTGGTGGGATGAAGCGGATTTACTGTTACCACCCCAAGGTTGGTTATTTTCCTATAACTGCATTTTCTAATGAATTTTCCTCCTCTTGTACTGCAGCAGTTTATCAATAATTGTAATTTTTCATTTTATCAAAGAATGATTCATCATACATTTTTCAGTTTATGGGTATATTTAATGTTATGTAAAGTCTGCAAAACAAGTTATATGGTTATATATAGCTTGCCATGTTAAAAAATAAACAAGATTTACTGACTGTTACAGATCACTGACTCTGGAGACTCTGTCTATAAAGTTTGTCCTTAAACCTTTGGTTCTCCTTACAGAAAGCTTCACCATAGCAATGATTGTTTTCTTTGTTAAATTAAACATTTGTTAATCTGCGTATTATTAGGTTTGCGGTACAGGTCTCTGAGATAGATGTTACTATATTACCAACATATGTACTAGAATGAGCACATTAATATAAACGTGGGATGAGAATTTGCAGAGTTCAGTGGTAAAAGATTTGGCATTAAACATTGGCAATCCAAAGAAATGTGTTCAAAGAGAAAAGCTGATTTTAAATTGAGTGATGTAGCGTGAGTGAGTGCTGGAAACTTTTCCTAACACAGTTTGCAACTTTTTGTTTTACTGTGTTCTAAGCTGAGCTCTGTTGCAATTGAGGGTTCTGGGAACTCAAATCTGCGAGTATAGACTGTGGAGATCTCACAATCATAGAAGATTCGGACGCAGTCTTTGGGATTTGTTGCTTCACCGCAATTGTAACTAATTTGTGAGAAAATTAAATAAAGTTGAGAAAATCTCCGTTCACTCTATTCGTTTCCTCTGGAAGTGTACAATCCACTCACCTGTCACTCGTTTGCTCTCTGGCTGTCTTATTTTGTACCCTTCCTTCATACTCGTGATAAGGAGAATGAGAGACATTCAGCAAGAGTATAACAGTCTAACTTTGAGGAAACCTTGGCCTCTCTTAAACAAATAACTAGCAACGCCATTAAATGAATCTGCGCATCAGTGTGGTATTGTGTATCCATTCTTCACTGCTGACGCACACACAGAGGCCGAGGGAAAAGTTTTTATAAGAGCAGAGAGAAGCAGAATCTCATACACCCCCTCCTCCGTATGTTTCATGCTCTCTCTTTCTCGCTCTGCTGGTCGATGAAGATTAGTTTGTGTTGTATGTCACCATGATCTGACAGCACAAAGAAAGGCAGTGAGAAGCAAATGAACCACACTGGCAGGGTGCAGATCCACAGTAATTTGATGGAAAGTGCATGGAATGAGTTTGCTTTTAAAATCTGTCTAAAATCATTTAGCAGAGAAAAGTCACTGTGTGTGGGTAGCACAGCCCTAATGACTAATTATAGAATCTTCTCATGCACACATTCACACACTGTCACTGATGTGTTCGTAAATTTACAGAAATGACTGCTCATTTTCTCGTTTTTTAAGAGAACTTTCACATATGCAGTGTTTAGTCCGTTCAAACGAAACCCTATTTCCACCCACCACCACCCTGCGGTTCTTTAGGCAGGAGAGAACACGGCAATCATGCTCCGATATAGTCTGAGTGAGATTGTGTCTGTCTGCTTCCAAGTGAATTCTAGTGTGATTCAGTTGCAGTAAGGAAGAGATTTGACTCTGAATCGACTCAACTGCTAGAAGTAAATCAATCACAACCCTTATTTTTTTAAGCTGCTAAACTGAACCAAAGGGCAGAGTGATTAGCACTGCAGAAATGTCTTCTGGAGATTTCGACTGGTAATCAAAAAGAGAAAATAAATGCTTTAACGGTTGTTCTAGCTGCAAGGAAATAATGGATTTATATGAACGTGCTTGTGCCAATACGTTAATGTTTCTATAGCAACAACTCATAGAATGAATTAAATGTCTGACACTCCACATAAACTGATTAAAATGTGAGTAATTGTTTATGATGACATTTTCCACTTTATTTAGAATTTATGGAAAGGAGTCTTCAGTGTCCGTGCATTACCTCTTAGTCAGTGATGCTGTAACTTTCTGGCACACTCTTAGTCAGTGATGATGCTGTAACTTTCTGGCACAAGACTGACAGAAAAAAGGCTGGTGTGTCTCCTGTGACTGAAAGGCTCATCAACATGGGTGTATTTTCTCGTATTGATTACTGCAATGCACTTCTTGCTGGGGTTCTTAAAAAGCCACAATAAATAAATTGCAATGTGTGCAAAATTTCTGCTTATAGGAACCTGACTGGTGTCAGGAGAAATGAACACGTCACTCCAATACTGAAGTCCTCACACTGGTTCCTGGTCAAGTTTTCGCATTGAGTTTAAAATCCTTATGCTCACATATAAGGCACTGCATGGTCTGGCCCCTCACTATCGGTCTGCGCTTTTAACCTTGTGCTCTCCCAAGTGTCATTTGCGCTCCTCTCATGCTGGTTTACAGGCTGTCCCACAGACGTGGTAGCAATCTGTAGGGGCTTTCTTGGGAGGGTTTTTTTTTTTTTGGTAGGGTCAGGGCTTTCTCGTCCTATGCTCCTAGACTCTGGAATGCACTCCCTGCTCATATTAGAGAAAGCACAGAATTTGAGCATTTTTTAAATCTAATCTAAAAACTAATTTCTTAAGGTTAGCTTTTTCTTAATGGTTTTAACCATTTTGCAATCAAGACTGTTTTTATTTTCATATGTTTGTGTTTTTATCTATCTGTCTGTCTAAAAATAGTTCTCTAAAAAAATTATACCTCTATAAAAATAGTAACTCCACTTCATCACACTACTGTCATTGATCATTTTCCTATGTCAGCACACCCCATGTGTTTTTAATACCTTACTTAAGGAATCTAAACTTGATTGGAAACTCAGTTTAATTGATAAATTTGTGGGGAGGAGCTAAAGTAAAGTGGTGTACAGGCATGCACACCAAAACTGATGCTCTTTATTCATTTAATCAATGGCACATGTGATAAACAAATGATTCGATGTGTAAAAATCACTGAAAATGGTAATGAGTGGTTCCTGATATGACTTACAGTGGTGTGAAAAAGTGTTTGCCCCCTTCCTCATTTCCTGTTCCTTTGCATGTTTGTCACACTTAAGTGTTTCGGAACATCAAACCAATTTAAACAATAGTCAAGGACAACACAAGTAAACACAAAATGCAATTTGTAAATGAAG
>JAFFST010003225.1:21970-32709 GCA_022414735.1 Noturus placidus | reverse complement strand
ATTTGTTGAAAAAGTTTGAAATATCCAATAAATTTTGTTCCACTTCATGATTGTGTCCCACCTGTTGTTGATTCTTCACAAAAAATTACAGTTTTATATCTTTATGTTTGAGGCCTGAAACGTGGCAAAAGGTCGAACAGTTCAAGGGGGCCGAATACTTTCGCAAGGCACTGTAAATCTTGCTGTATTGTGTGTTGGATTGTGTGTGTGTGTGTGTGTGTGTGTGATGCCTTGAGCTACTGGGACCTCCAATTTCCCCCTGGGGGATCAATAAAGTATCATCTATCCATCTATCTATCAGAATGGGTCATATTTTTTGGCCATATTTGTGTGTGTGTGTGTATCCTGGCCTGAGGGGATGTTTTATACTACAGTAACAGCTTCCTAGCAGCGAATCGTGGTTTGGGTTTTTCTTCTCACTAGCTTGGTTGAGAGGAAATGGTTCAGTTTACTCGTTTGGAAGAGTGTAGAATTTGTTTCAGTTGGCAGTTGTGAGAGGTGCTTTTCAGAGTTGTTTTTACCAACTTGGAGCTGTTGAGTGCTGGAATATTACTGCTTCAGACTGATTTCATTTTATAATGTAGCATAATATTTAATTAACTCAACTCAAGCCATTTCGAGTGTGTGTGTGTGTGTGTGGCTCTTTTAATATTTGGAGTTTGGTTACTTTTGCAACTAAAGATATTGACTTTCCTCTTGTGTCTCGTTCAGATCACACAGGAAGCGGGCGAGTTCATGATCACGTTCCCGTACGGCTACCATGCGGGGTTCAACCATGGCTTCAACTGTGCCGAGTCCACCAACTTCGCCACACTGCGTTGGATCGACTATGGCAAAATGGCCACGCAGGTATGCAGCTTGCATTACGCTTATATAAGGAGCCTCAAGGACCATGTCCAAATTTTAGTGTGTAACTACTGCACAGGTTTCCAACCCTGGTCCTGGAGAACCCACTGTCCTCAGATTGTATTGTTTTCCCTGCTGCAACACACCCATTCCAACTCAGGAAGGGATGGTCATTACCTGATTATGCTGATCTAAAGCTTCCTCCAGCTAATGGTTAGATTAAGAAAGGAGGTAGGAATAAAAAGTAAAGGAACAAGTTAATTTTTACTTACCTCCGAATGGAAACATAGCAGCTAATTTTATGCTGTATATCTGTGACTTCAGTGTAAACGGCTACTTGTACCCATTTACCCATACAGTAGGAGACTACACTGTATGAAGTCTTATATAATCATTAACAAAGTCTCATTAAATCTGTTATAGTTGTTAGCATTTTGAAGTACAAGACATTTTAGTAAGGATACTCGACATGATGTCTAGCATTTTGGACTTCATGGCTGAAGGAGCAGAAGCATTTGGTGATTTTTATTTATTCAGTTTATTTTTTTTATTTTTTTAGAGCTAACAGTACATAATTTTTCTCAGAGCACTAGTATCAAACATGGGGAAGGCAAAAGCTTTGGTCATGTATTAAAAACATGCAGGACACATGGCATTCCTTTGACTCCCTTGAACTCCCTTTTAGCCTTGGTTGGTATTCAAATCATGGTTTTCATCTTCCTCAGACCATCTTCCATTCTTTTTCCATGCTTTATCATTATATTTAAGTGTTGATGTTACTGTAACAAATCAAAAACTGGAAACAGAGTTTATCTGATATGTCTAACATGCATACAACCCTCCAGCATTTTTTATTTTTTAAATTGTGGATCTTATGACCTTGAATTCCACATGGAGCAGCTTTTGATTCACAGCACAATTTTTCCCCTCATTGGACTGGTTTTTTAAAATGACTTTCAGACCAGTACTTGGGAGATGGGTAGCCAGATGATGGGTAGAAGGATTGAAGATGAATAGGTAGTTGCATGATCAATGGGTAGAAGGATGGATAGATTGATAGGTGAGATTTGTGATGGTTGAATAGTTTGATGGATTTGAGAAGACTGATAAATAGATGTACAGTGTCTTGCATAAGTATTCACCCCCTCTATATTATTTCTATTTTAATTCCAGTTTGTAAGGCAACAAAATAGGAAAAATGCAAAGAGGGAAGAACTTTTGCAAGGCACTGTACAGGTAGATTATATCACAGGATGGTTATATTAGACAATTATTATATTAGTAGAGATGAATATAGGAATGGAAAGATGGATGAATAGATAGAATGTTGGAAAGCTGGGTAGTTGGCTGGCTGGCTGGATAGACAGATGAATGGTAGATGGATAGATACAGGAGTCGAAGGACAGACATGCGTAGATGGTTGGATGGATGAATGGGTAGATTGATATACAGGTGGAGGGATGGCTGAATGGAAGAGTATGTGTAGTACCTGAATGAAGAGCAGAAAGGAAATATGTTGCAAATTTATATATTATTCAATTCTCTCTCTCTCTCTCTCTCTCTCTCTCTCTCTCGCTCTCTGTCTCTCTGCACAGCTGTCACTTTTAAAATGAACGGGAGAAGGAACTAGTCATTATTTCAGTTTGCAGGATTTTCCTCTGTGTGCTCTTAATGGTGGAGCTCATTAGTGGAGCCTTTTTAAAATCAGGCTGCAGGGTCACGTGCACATCCACACATACAGGAAATGACTGGAAAAATTCCCCCATAATGATTTCCGCTCAGTACACAGGAAAGCAGCACTGTGTGAAGAGATACAAAGTGAAGGTCATGCACACATTTAGGACGATCAGCCACTGTAATTACTGTAATGTTTAAGGCAAATTAGAGGCTATAGTATGCCAAGGTTCTACATTGAAGAGTTCTTAACATCAGCTTCTGTGGGATTGTGGTTCATGGGTGTTGAAATGGCCATCAGTGTGTTTATACGTGGAACAGTAAAACAAAGGGCTGTGTGAATTTATGGCTGCATGAAATCTGGGTGACTGTCGTCATGGTGACTTATGCTGAATGCACACTTTGCAAGTTTAGCTCCAATAACCCTGTTTGTGAAGAATGATCCCCTGACAAATTACAGAGTGCCCCCAACAAACCACTCGTATAGTATGACTGGTTCAGTGACCTGATTCTGCAAGCTCTCGTAGATGGTCTGATATTTTCTTGCATGTTTGATAAATAGCATGAGCACCTCTACGACTCGTAGCAGGAGCAGTGTATCCAGTTCTTTCATCCTGCTATTTTTGTTGGTGGGTAAGGGTAAAATGTAAGACTAGCAGTAAGATGAATAAGAGTAATAAGAAATTTAGCATGTCATACCCAAATGGTTGTTAAGGAAAGAAAAATGACATGATTCCTGGCACACAGTATAAAAAGCTCCAGTTGTTTACACCATACCTCCAGTTCTCTTTGCAGACCAGGCAAGCCTTGCTGTCTGTTTCTTACATCCTTTCATAACAGTGTAGAAACGGCCATAGTTGCCACATGTATTTTTGCAAGCAAGTGGGATTTGGAGATCAGGTGCACTTTATCTGGTCTCTCCAAGTGAAACATTGTGTGATATGTGGGCCTCAACTGTAGTCTCTCGTGTAGTGGGAGCAATACAGCAATTCTGAAATTCGAAAAGTTATGTAGTGTTCACTTGGCATTAGTTTGGGCAAAAATAATAATCTCCATCCATGCACCTTTCAGTGATTTACAGTCCCTAAATGATCTAGGCATTACTGAGGATACTTTCACTACTGCTCTAGATAAGCAGGGTGGCATTATGAAAATGCACCAGATGGCTTAAAACTGCCCTGAGCATTGCTTTCCCACTGCTGTTCCTGATGGTTAGAGCTAAATCAGCACCAAAAGTGGCCTTATCCACAGACTATCATTAAAAAAAGTAGCATCTTCTTAAAAGAATTCATCCTGCCTCTGCAAGTCTCTCGTACTCCCTGTTACATTTGCAGTCTTTCTCTAATGGAGGTAGTTCTTGCATGATGATGATGGTGGGAGTTCCCAATACCATCAAGAGCCCCCCTACCCCCATTTCTGCCTCTTTCTTTCTGGCCTCAGCTCAGCAGAAAAATACAGGACTCCAGTGAGCACTACGCAGGAGCCATAGAGTTGTTATTGCTTTGCGGCTAGCGCTTGTTATGGTTATTAACACCATGCGCACACGTTGGTCTATAGAGCTGTTCACTTCAGTATCGCTGCCTGATGCCTTTGCAGTGAAATGTTTCCCATTATTTAACACAAGGTTCTCATAGTGAGGAGGAAATAAAGGCCAGCTGTAATATAGAGGACAGACACTTCTGAGAAAAATGGTTTTATTTTTCTCTTTCCCTGTCTTGCAGTTTGGTGATCACACGCTCTCATTCAGATTGGCTGCAGTGTTTAGCACACAGAAAACACCTGCCAGCAGAGAGTAATGTCACAATGGTGGTTAAATCCATCACTGAAAATGGAGGCTACTGTTTCTGTATTGACTATTCAAAATGATGTAGAACATCAACAAACGTGGTACCAGATAAAGGAGATTATTGCATTCTGGTACACCAAGCATCAGTTTAGATATTATTTACCATCTAATGATCAACAGACTGCAAAACTGCAGTAAAAATTGCCAGCATGCCTTTAATTTTCTTTTTTTTTTTCCATTAAACTTTATTTATTTATTTATTTATTTATTTATTTATTTTTTAAAAAACACCAGTAAGGTTGCCAGCACACTTGGCAGGAAGAGTGAAGCGAGGAGAGCTGAAGTTGGTATGGTATTTTCCAGAAAAATTCCAAGTGAAATGGCAACCTTTTGAAAATGAATATATGGTTCCTTTGAGGATATAGCACTTATAGGAGGGTTCCCTGTCATGATTGGACCTTGTCAGGAGTCTTAACAGGCTTAATCAGGAATTTAAGTGTCACTTAAAAAAAATAAAAAGCATCACTGTCCCCAAGGTAACCCTTTCAAGATGGAACCTTTTAAGAAGGTGGGGGACCGGTCTGGAATGGTACCATATCAGGAAGGGACCATATCAGGAAGCGACCATATCAGGAAGGGACCATATCAGGTGAGGTCAGTAGTGGACCTTGTCAGAAAGGTATCCTTTCAAGAAGAGACCTAGTGCGGAGGGGTACTTGGTCAAGACTGGACACCATGCTAAGAGGGGTATGCTGTCATGAGGGTGACTTTGTTAGGAGGGGACTCTTTTTAAAAATGTTGTGAATGCTCTTTCAACAGAAAACTGATCTTTTTCTAGGTTGAACTATTGCTAGAAGCTAACTTGAAATGAATCACTTTTTTTTATTTATTTTTTTTTATCTGGAGTTTTGCATTTCAGGCTGTAGGAGTAAACAAATTTTGTAAACAACTTTGAACGCTGGTGACAAGTGGCTCAGTGCTTTGGCTGCATTGACATCTGAAACAGCCTTGCTTTGTATCACAATTCTGGTTTTTTTGTGTGTTTCATTTGTTTTCACTTTTGTGTTTTTCATTTGTTGGGGTTGGTGTGTTTTGCTAGCTTGCTATCAACCAGTTAGCAATGTAGATTAGAAACTAACATTTGTTTTTTCAACCTACCTGCATTTCACTTTTGAGGACATAAAATCATTTTATGAATGTCTGTCTAAATCACCATTTTAATTTATTCAACACCTCTAGTCTAAATTATTAATTCACTAAAGTAGTCCAATACCCTATTTTCTTTTTTTCTTCAGAACTTCAATGCCAATTATTTGCTTCAGGTTTTTAAAATGGTCCTAGTCCTGAAACTACCGAAGTTGTACAATGCCTTTTCTTCTTTCTTTATTTAATTATTTATTACATTTTTTTCCGTTAATGTTATTTCCTCTTACTTGTAGGGCACTGCATTTTGTTTTATCTATAAATTAAAAAACCACATAAGAATAAAATCAGGCAAAAAGATATTCAGATACTGTTGGTCAATAATAAAAAAAAAGATTACAGACTTACTGCTTTTGCTAACTACACCAGAATTGAGGTTGTCAATCTTCTTCATGCACCATTTGAATTGTGTCTAAGCTAACTTGATCTTCGGAAAGGTGCTATATAAATTGCTTATTTATTGATTGGATGATTTTGTTGGCTTGTTTTTGTGTGTATGTGTGTGGGTTTTTTTTCTCTTCAATGTCTGTTTTTCTGTTTGTAGTGCACGTGTCGGAAGGACATGGTGAAGATCTCCATGGACGTGTTTGTGCGCTGCTTGCAGCCGGACCGCTATGAACTGTGGAAGAAGGGCAAGGACACGACTGTCCTGGACCACCAGAAGTCCACCTCACTGACCAGCCCCGAGCTGGAGCACTGGAGGAAGAACAGAGTGACCTTTAGAGAAAAACAGCTCCGCAGGTTAGAGAGATTCTCACAGTTATGTTGGTGAATAATAATGAGTCTAGATGTATGGTAGGTGACTAGATATTTATTATAATCTACAGTATAATAGGGAATGGAAATTCCAGGGCTTGGTTGACTGTACAGTAATACAAATGTGTCTTGGTGCCCACAGAGCTCAGCAGAAATTAAAGCAAATACGCCGGCTGAAGCCTGAGGAGCTGAAGTTGCTGTCCGACGAGGGAGTTGAGCTGGACATGGCTGATTATCAGAAGAGGCTGGAGGAGAAGGAGGCCCAGAGGAAGCAGCAGAGGGAAGAGAAGATGACCAGAGAGGCCATGCTCACTCTGGAGGCACTGGAGAGGGAGGAACAGGAGGCAGCACTCCGAGAAGGGGGTGAGCAGCAGCAAGCTTGATAAACAGCAAATTCCTAATAATAAAATGTGTATGCTGCAGCAGTTCTTTAGTTTTCGGTAAGGAGACCTTTATTTAACATTTATGGAAAGGGTCTCCAGTGTCCACGCTTCAGAACAGTTAAGTAAAGCTGTAACTTTGTTTTAATCAATGTGAAAACCTCAAGAAAGCAAACAATTGTTACTCAGGAACAAGTGAAATTTTTTATTTTCCTTCAAAAGAAAGTGAAGTAACTTTTTTTAAATAGCTGTTGGAATGCAAGTGATAACAGTATGTAATGTAACTATAAATGGATAAAGTATGTAATTGTTGGCAATTTACTGTGCTATAAAACAATTGAAACACTCTTTGGGACATACTGTTATTGAAAAATAATCCACTTTGTTGTGGTAACAGTAACTCCTGGGCTGCTTCACACCCCAGCATTCATTATTTTTCTTTAACAGAACGCCAGCAGTGTTTTATTCCGTATCAAGATGGGTATGATGCTGCAAATATACTGATTGAGATTTTAATGAAATTGTGATCTATTCTTCTAGTCAGTATAACGCAAGTTCAGGAGGTTTTTTTTGCTTTCTTTGCTGAGACTAGGATTCTCGAAAATGTCGAAAGGCAAGAAAAGTGGCACTGAGATTACCTTCAAGACCTTTTGATTGTTTATATGTACCTCTGTTTTTGTAAGCATTTCACTTTATTTCCCAGAAATAGTGCTTAATAAGAATAAGATTCTTAATGTTTATAAAACCAAGACTGAATGTCCCTTCCTCTCAGCAACTTCTGTTATGTTTTTTTGTTTTGTTTTTTTTCCCAGGTTTTCAAATTTTCTGATATGAATTTGCTGACTTTTTTTTTTTTTCTTTCTGTCCTGCGCCAGCAGCTTCCCAGAAGCCCGAAGCTGGAAAGGAACCAGAGCAGGCAGACGAACAAGAGCAAAAGAAGAAGAAAAAGAAGAAAAAAGTAAAATCACCTGAGGAGGACAGCTTCGAGCAGGCGTTCAAACATTACGCATTGTCCAAGAAGAACGAGACTCAGAGCAACGGAGGCACAGCCGTCGGCAGCTCAGATTCCAGCTTACAGGTTAGCTCGCTGAGTTTCTGAAACATTCAGCAGTATTATGCCACTCTTACAGTACGTGTCCAACTGCAAATGTCCGTGTTCTGCTTTGTGTTTAGCCAGTCAGATGAAGATTTTAATTCTCCAAAGACATGTTTGATCAGTGTTTAAAAAAAAAAAAAAAAAGTTTGTATTGTTCAATATTGTTAACTTTATATTCATTACAGCAGCCATAATGACCATCATAGAAAAGCCCACAAGAGAAGCAGAGATTAAATAAATTTGCCAGAGGATGCATTGTGTTGGTCATTTTTGCAATAGCTTGTCCACTACTAGAAGATTTCATTCCATGAGTTCTCTAAAACTTATCCCAAATTCCAAGCATGTATGAGTGATTTAGCAAATCCAAGGGGTCACGTTTATGCTACCTGGATTTAAATGATCATTTTCATATTGCATTTTACAACTGCTATTTAGCTTCAGGTAATTATCAACCTCATATTCCCATGTACAATGTTAGTCATTGTTTTCTCTGTAATTGCAAAACATAAACAAAAAACATGATTCTTCCTTCAACATGCATCACAATTGTTAAGAGATTTAAGTAATGGTAATAGGACACCATGGAGAAACACATTGCTCTCCAAAAAAACCAAACAAACAAAAAAAAAAAACCACATTGTTTCATGTCTCAAGTTTGTTCAAGGCAACCTGGATTTTCTCCAGGTGTTATTTGATCAGATTAGACAAAATTTGTCAGAAATGTAAAATGTTACGGTTGTAGAAAAAATGGCGCTGCATGGTAACATCAGAATCCTCAAATCTGTGAAACATTGTAACGGGAGCATCATTTCGGGGCCCCAGTGACATTTGTATTTGAAAACGTCTTTTATTCTGTCTCTTAATTTGCAGGAAAATTTATACCCGAAGATGAAAATGAAGGTGGAAGTGAAGAAGAGTCGCAGGCATCCGTTCAGCAAACCACCCATGCGCACTCCCACTTTCATTGTCAAACAGGAGGCTTCCAGCGATGAGGGTGGGCAACTGTACAATTGCATCATCGCTGAACGCTTTTAAAGTGTTAATACAGTCAACAGGCCATTACTGATGTGATTTGTCCATTTTGTAAAGTCAAAATATTAATGTGTTAAAAAAAATTAAGAAGGAAGGCTTTGTCACATACAACTGCAGTATAGTGAAATTATTTGCATATTTCAGCTCGTTAGGAAGCCAGGAATAGAGTCCGGGTCAGCCATGGTACAGTGCATAGAGCTTTAAGGGCTTTGTGCCATGTCCCTACAGTGGCATGCTTGGTAGTACATGGACTTGAACTCATGACCTTCTGATGGGGAACAAAAAGGCGTTAAAGGGACCGAACATGATGCCAGCCAGGGTTTCCTTTGAGCCAAAGCGCTGCCTAGTGAAACAGAAACCGTTAAAGGAAGCAGCTAATAAGGCTTCCAGAACAAAACTCAGCTTGTCTTTTTCTTCCCTTTCATTTTTTCTGCTTTTCTCTCGATTTGCTCAGACTGACTCATATCGATCTGAGGATCATGACTCGTGCTTACCTGCTTTCAAAGTCACTTTGAGCCTGCGGCAGGGCAACATCAGCCCTGTGTCTCTGTCAAACAGACATACAAAAGACACTGAGAAGAGAAAAGAGAGGGACGCTTGAGGATTATAATGAGTGGAGGACACAGAGCACGTATTTTGTGTTTAGGCTGTATTTACCCCAACCCCCTTAGAGGATTCACCAGTGTAACACTGCCACTTTTAACAGCAATATGTTGCAAAATGTTTCATTTAGCAACCCTGGAGCAGCAAGTGTTATTAGTATTCTGAAAGAGAGAGTGACTGAGACTGCATAAGATGGAAAGAAAGGACACAGGAGTTGTTCTAACTGTGTGTGTGTGTGTCCAGAAATGTACTCAGGGCTGTCAGTAGGCGTTGTGGTGGAGCAGGAAGTGAAGAAGCAAGAGCAGTGCCACTTGTGGCAAACCCTTTCACCTGACTTTGTGGCAGAGAAGCAGTTTAATGCTGGCATGGCGACTCTGGAGCCACACTGCGCTGTCTGTACGATGTTCTGCCCGTACACACAGGTAACACATCTGGTTAAACCTAAACCATTCCTAAACACATCTGGTTAAACCTAAAATCATTGATTTTTAATCAGAACTGGCAGTTTAAAGCGAAAGGAGAAAGAACATGGGTGGGCAGAGTGATTCTATTCATTTCAATAAAGATCAGAATGACACAATTCAACTTGATACAATTGAATATACAGATCATTTTGTGTCTGGCCAGACATTATCCAATACAGAAAACCTGTGAGGTTTGGGGTTTCCTCCGGGTACTCCGGTTTCTTCCCCTAGATCAAAGACATGCATTGTAGGCTCATTTTTAGCATTTCCAAACTGTCTAGTGTGCAAATGTGTGCGTTTGTGCCCTGCGATGGGTTGGCACCTCGTCCAGGGTGTTGTTGCACGCCTTCTCTGGGATAGGCTCCAGGCTCCCTGCCACAGTGTGTAGGATGGGCGGTATTGAAAATGGATCGATATATGTTTATGAATGAGTAAATGCTATGAAGCATTTCACATACAGTGCCTTGCGAAAGTATTCGGCCCCCTTGAACTGTTCGACCTTTCAGGCCTCAAACATAAAGATATAAAACTGTAATTTTTTGTGAAGAATCAACAACAGGTGGGACACAATCATGAAGTGGAACGAAATTTATTGGATATTTCAAACTTTTTCAACAAATAAAAAACTGAAAAATTGGGCGTGCAAATTTATTCAGCCCCCTTAAGTTAATACTTTCTAGCGCCACCGTTTGCTGCGATTACAGCTGTACGTCGCTTGGGGTATGTCTCTATCAGATTTGCAGATCAAGAGACTGAAATTTTTGCCCATTCCTCCTTGCAAAACAGCTCGAGCTCAGTGAGGTTGGATGGAGAGCGTTTGTGAACAGCAGTTTTCAGTTCTTTCCACAGATTCTCGATTGGATTAAGGTCTGGACTTTGACTTGGCCATTCTAACACCT
>JAFFST010003225.1:8789-21180 GCA_022414735.1 Noturus placidus | reverse complement strand
AACGGACCTCTGAGACTATCACAGAGCAGGTGCATTTATACGGAGACTTTATTACACACAGGTGGATTCTGTTTATCAACATTAGACATTTAGGTCAACATTGGATCATTCAGAGATCCTCACTGAACTTCCGGAGAGAGTTTGCTGCACTGAAAGTAAAGGGGCTGAATAATTTTGCATGCCCAATTTTTCAGTTTTTTATTTGTTGAAAAAGTTTGAAATATCCAATAAATTTCGTTCCACTTCATGATTGTGTCCCACCTGTTGTTGATTCTTCACAAAAAAATACAGTTTTATATCTTTGTTTGAGGCCAGAAACGTGGTAAAAGGTTGAACAGTTCAAGGGGGCCGAATAATTTCGCAAGGCACTGTACTAACACAACCTATGCAGCTTTGTAGTGAGATAAAGCTAGCAAAATAATACATGCATGTTAATGTCTTATCTGACTATTCTCATCATGATAAAACATGTAATAACGATACTAAAGTCCTGTGTTTGTTACATAATCATACTTGTATAACGTATAGGACCTATACAGGACCTAACTTGTTTTCTGGATGTTCTACAACATTATTCCACAATTATTATACATTAATAGAAAGCATGATGTGTTCTTCATTAATATGTTAAACATGGTTTCATTTCATATCAAATTCATTATGGGCCATAATGTGTTGATTTTCAGTTTCCCAGTCACTTTCTGTGTGTGTGTGTGTGTGTGTGTGTGTAGCTCCATAAGGATAGCCCCCCTGCCTCCGATGTCTCTGGCGTTCCTGTGTCTCGGTGTGGTGAACAGACTCGGCCCCTTGTGCCCGAGATGTGTTTCAGTGCCGGCATGGCGAACACAGAGCCGCTTCCCTCCAGCGCTGAGACGAGCACGTTGCTCTCCTGCTCCTGCTGCAACCTGCAGGTTCATGCCAGTGAGTACACACACACTGCTAACACATAGCATTCAATCCAACCCTACAGCAATGTTTCCCAATCTGGAGTACTGCGGTGAACTTGGCACTAACAGTCTTGTACATTTCCATGATCATCACAAATGAGAAAATTGCAGTAAGGCTAGAGCATCAAACAGGATGTGGGCTGCAGTGGTGATGTTGGTTCCCTGGTGATTATCTTAGAATTATCTAGGTGGCAAAATAGAGCAATAAACTTGCTCTAAAAAATGAGACATGAACTCTGCTATTTAGAGGTGCACTTTTTTCCTTTTATTCATTCATTTATTATTATTTCTTTCTTTTTCTTTTCTTTTTTTCCCCTTCTCTCCAGGGGTTTCAGTACTGTGAAACGGATTGCGTCATCAGGGGGGCTTGGCATTTTTTGAGAATCTGCATAGGTCAACAATCATGTGCAGTTTGGGAAGAAAAGCCATTTGCTTTTTAAGTAGTTGTCTGTCTATGATCACAGGGGTTTTACATTTATTCTGATACAACTACTGATACCTGTCCATGATCGCAGGTGCTTCACGTTTGTTCAGGTCACTATTCAGTTATCAAATGCTTGTTTCACTTTAATAAGCTCAAAGTCTTACTGACTTTACATCAGTTTTATCGTGTCTCATCATGCAAGACTAAAAATCTGCAGTGAAACAGTTCTTTTCAACCTCAGTATCCTTCCACTGCTGTTGCCCCATTATTTATTTATTTTTTTTAAAAAAAGCTCAAATTGTCCACATTTTCATACTCAACTTGATTTACACAGAAAGAGCCAAGTTGACAGTTTGAACAACCAGTTGATTCAGGATTAAAAAAAAAAAATAGTTATCAGTATGATTGTTTAGTCTTTCATCATGCATCGCTGACACTTTTCTGAGATATTGCGGGTATCGTATATCGATTTTTTTTTTTTTTTTCTGTTATTATTTCTTTTTAAAATTCTGATTCAAACTATGGGTACAGCTGATGTTATAATTTTGTACTGGTTTTAAAATGTCCAGTATATGTTTTTACTGAAATTTGTTTTCCCTTTAGTATTTAAATAACTAAATTTTGTAAACATTATCTTGAACTGATTTATTTTTCTTTTTTTTATTAAAAACAATTTTCAGATTAGGTTGGTTAGGTAGGTTACTAAACCTATGTATTGTGGAACTATTGTGATTATGATATTTTTGTCATCATCCTCCAATATTGCTTATGATGTGTAATTCTTTAGTAGCAAAATAAACATTCGACACTGTATAAGCATCTCTTTACAAGATCAGATTTAGATATAGGGGTTTTGCTGCAAAGTAGCATTTTAATAACAACCAATAATAATAATAGTAGTAGATTTATATTTTTAGGTCTGGCCCACTTGAAATTAGACATCCCTGCCGTAAACCTTGATATGAGCTCTGCAGTGTAATTCCACTAGAGCCTGCTCTTCCTCCACCACTCCCTCATGTTAATCATCTTTTTTTCTTTCTCGTCTTTCTCTTTCGCCTGGTCCTCATCATCTTCTCAACACCACACTGTCAATCAAACGATTCCAGCCAATTTCCTTCTGCACGGCCTGAACCTCGGTGTTTACTTTGAAAAACATTCTTCTTCTGCAAACTTTCGGGGTGGGTGGTGTGAAAAAAGTGGAAAAAGCTGTTTGTTTAGCTTGTGCCTCTCTCTTCTGCTCAGGCTGAACGTAAGCTCCGTAGCCAATTAGGGTGTGTGTGTGAGAGAGTTGCTCAGTGAGGTGATGCTGCTATATGATTGCTTTTCAGCAGTTCTAACTGAATGCCGTTGTGGTGCAGTCAGCACGAATTTACTGTACTGAACAAACCTTGAAACACATTATTGTTCATCTCCACATTGGTGTTAGCTGATGGGAATGCTCAGATGTTCAGAATATTCATTTGGGCTGTAAAGATTTATACCAATGCTTAAAGTACAAACTATAACACTAAAATATGATTATGAATTTTTGTCTGATTTGACCACCTGCAAATCTCCCCTAGCTCCTGATTTTAGCTAAATGGAAAACATTTTAACCAAAGTACCCTCACTGGAACTGACAGGATCTCAAAATTGATGTCTAAATTATAATGTGTTACTTTAGCATATGTGAAACTTGCCTGATGGTGTTTTAAAAAATATTTTTATGGTAGATGTGCTTCTCCAGCATGTGTTAATTTTACGACTTGTAGTAAATAAATAGTGCTTTTGCGAACGTCACTGAAAATCCCACAAAAACAAGCTACTTATAAAGTGAATTCCACTAGCAGGCGACAAGCACACACCCAATCTCTATACTTTATTCTGAGAATTCTTTTTCTTTGTAATGACTCTGTATACATCAAATGAGAGGTTGTATATGACAGGATCAAATGAAACTATTATAATGTTGTTTTTTTTCCCCAAGTCAAGAACTGCATAGAAACTAATTTCAATTCAATGACATTTTGGTAAATGGTAAATGATCCCTAATGAGCAAGCTAGAGGTGATGTTGGCCAGGAAAAAACTCTGACAACATGAGGAAGCAACTTTGAGAGGAGCCAGACTCAAAAGGGAACTCACTCTCTTCTGGTTTACACTGGATAGTGAGAATATAAATCCTTACTCTTCTACAATTGTGTACTATAGTGTCAAGCGGTACTAACTAATTATAGATATTAATGTTGAGCGTGAAGAACTGAAGGAATTTCAGACTGTAAGATAAAGTCCAACGAATTGTTTATGCAAATTTAGGACAACCTGTTAAAGCAACAAATCCAAATATTTGGCACAAAGTTGCCTGTAGCTTGTGTGTGTGAAGTATTCTCTAGCATTTACATTACATTTACATTTATTAATTTAGCAGACGCTTTTATCCAAAGCGACTTACAAGTGCACACTCGTACACCAATGGTAGCAGAGCTTCCATGCAAGATGCTAGCTTGCCATAGGGGCAACTTGGGGTTCAGTGTCTTGCCCAAGGACGCTTCGGCATGGGATCACCCGGCCGGGATTCGAACCACAAACCCTACGATTAGTGGATTAGTGGATAACTCGCTCTACCGACTGAGCCACCGCCGCCCTAGCAGGGCTAGTATGTACTATATCTTCTCCAAAAAGCACTCTTTGGCTCTGATATTCTCGCAAGGGTTTGGACAATATCAAAATGGACATATGATCGGTGATGAACAGGATCCATCCATCCATCCATCTTCAACCGCTTACTCCTTTTCAGGGTCACGTGGAACCTGGAGCCTATCCCAGGAGGCATCACCAATCGGCACACCAATCAGCCTACCATGCATGTGGATGATCGGTGTAAATTATTATTTTGACTTCTGGGACACATGTGAAGGCCAGGACACTTCTGAAGGGCAGGACTAAATGAAAATGATAAGATCTTTGAATAAAATAATAATTTACACCAATCATCCTGTTCAAAACTTTATCTCCCCCTGGCTTTTAATGTATTGTGCTATTTTCATGAGCATCAGTGAATGTTTGCACCTTATGTAATAGTTGTGTACGAGTCCCTCAGTTGTCCTCAGTGTGGTAAAGATGGATCTCAACATCATAAAGTCACGGTTGGAAAGGGGGCAAATATGTAGAAGATGGAGAAACAAAGAATGTGCAGGACCTGGAGGATTTGTCTGAAGAACAGTGGGCAGTTTAACTGCTCAGGACAAAAAAGGGACTCGTGAACAACTATAACAAAACATACACAGTCTTTGCTCATCCAGGTAACAACACACAGTATTAATAATCAAGCATATGTAAACTATGATCTTGTCTTGTGGACTTTATGCAACCTCTGTTATGTGAAATAGATTATTCAGGACAGTACTAAATAAAAAAATAACATGGGATTTATATGATCCCTCTTATTTTCTTAAGTTTTAAGATTTTGCGGTCTCCAAGGGGTGTGTAAACGTTTGGGAACAACTGTGTGTGTGTGTATGAAAACCTTGATGCCTCTCTGCTTTAGTGGCCAATTTCTAAATTATGTGTCCAAAATAAGCCACACCCATGAAAACAAATCGAAGCCTGAATCATGTCATTATATAAATAAGATGCAACACTCAACTTTACTAGAGTTTCAAAAGCCAAGACTGTGCCCAAATATTCCCTGTAATGTCATTATGGGTGTTCTGTACCAGCTAGGATGCAACACTGTAGAATTTTATAAGTGCACTACATATTCTCCACTATGCTTTGGGACATAATTAGAAGCTGCTCAGCTTCCCCAAATAGTGAACTAACTACTGGATAAGGTGTGATTTGGGACATAACACATCAGTAGGCTCCCCTATAACTGTTGGTATGGTTGCTTCAATCTTTTGTTCTGTTGCTTTTAATTAAAACATTTCCACATGCTGTAGCCTATAACCTTTACCTTTCTGCATAATTAAAGTGATTAGTTTAATCGCAATAGTGAAGTGTAAATATAGGCTGAATATAAACTGTAGTTAAAGGTTGTCGTCACGTTGAAATGCAAGCACGGTCGTATAAGATACATAGTTATTTCAGGAGCATTTGATTTTGAAGCACAGTAGCTGCTAGAGACAGGAAGAAATCTTATAAAAATGTCCAGAAACTACACTATGGAAGCTGATGAGAAACTGTTGGATATAAACTTTATAGCACTGATGTGTGATGGGTAATTTATTGCCCCCCCCCAACCCCAACTCTCTCTCTCTCTCTCTCTCACTCTCAACGTATGACTGTTTAGTAGCAATGTTGCAAAATAATATAAATATATTGATAAAATCTCTCTCTCTGTGTGTGTCTGTCTGTCTCTCTAGGTTGCTATGGCATTAAGCCTGACACTCCACAAGAAAGCTGGAAGTGTTCTCGCTGTTGTGCAGTGGCCTGGACAGCAGTAAGACGCGCGCGCACACACACACTGAGTTGACATCTGTCATTAGTGTTTGTACAGTTTACACAATAATTCAACCTACCCATACCCCTCAACCTGAAGAATGTACATCACTGCTCAGTTTAGTGCTGAATTGTACACTTTTGTGTGTGGTTTTGCAGGCCTGTTGTTTGTGTAATCTGCGAGGAGGAGCTTTGAAGATGACCACAGAGAACAGGTGTAGTTCTCTACGTCATCTCCTTGCTGTATTAAAGCTGCTCTGTAATAAAATGTACATCTTGTTAAGCTGCTGTAACTGTATGGTGGATTAAAGTAATAGTATGGTGAAATATTAAAATATTTAGTTTAGTATTTTTTAGTTTTGCTTTGGAGCTACATAACCATAGTAGCTAACAAGTAAGGGACACTTATAACCTTAAGTCAAGTCAAATTTGTTTTATAAAGCACGTTTAAAGACAATAGTATTTTATTTAAATTGCTGTACAAAACTTTAAACATCTTAAGACAAAGAATAAAATTAATTTTTTTGAAAAAATTTAAAAATGGATAAAGATGGCATGGGCCTCATGTGAATGGGGAGACTGTTCCAGAGTTTAGGACAAACCACAGAAAAGGCTCAATCACCCTTTTGTCTTAGTATGACAACGGGGGACAGAATGGATGACAGCATGACAATGCCTGTGTGTGCAAAGTGAGCTTCTTGATTAGTCATCATTTACTAGGGCTAGGCAACATATCGATATAATATCAATATCATGATAAATGAGTATGTAGTACACTTTTGAGATATTGTTGGTGTGGTGACGTATGCTTTGTTTTTAAATAATTACAAATTAAATGGTGCTGAATGGATGCCATTGAAAATTTTCAGTTTAAATTTCTTGAAATTTTTACAGTTTTTTATCTTTGTCTGTGTAGGCATTAAAGAAAAGTTGTCAATCTCAGTTTAACCTTTTTGTTTATTTTACTACTGTTTTGCAAACAATCTGCTAGCTAAATTATATATCGTGATACATAAGTATCATGATATGGTTATTTTTAATTTTGCTAAGAGATAATAAACAAGGTCCAGTGTCTTTGGGAAAAGTATGTTGTTTAGGTATGCAGGGAATTTTATTAGATTTAAAAATATATATATAATATATTATTGCTACTACTGTAACAACAATCATTTCCTTTCTGATTGATTATATGGTGTCCATTTCACTTTAAAGCTGCTTGGTGAGTGAAGACTGTGTACTGTGTGCAGGTGGGTGCACGTGATTTGTGCCATTGCAGTAGCTGAGGCTCGCTTTGTTAACGTTGTGGAAAGGGGGCCAGTTGATGTGTCCGCCATCCCAGACACCAGGAAAAGTCTTGTAAGTGTGCATTTATGTGTGTATATGCATGTTTGAATGTTGGATGAGTTTCAAATTGTGATGCAGTTATACATCACGGTTATGTTGATTCAGGGCACGTGGCCGCCAATCAATTCAGCTCAGCTAGTTACCGATCTATAAGATCTAAAACACAGTAGTGTTAATGAATGACTGCTGTTTTTGCTTGAAATTTGAATAATGTAATGTAGATAATGTAGGAAACCATTGACCAAAGTGCAAATTATCCACCATGTTGATAAAAGTACATTTTAAACTAAACTAAAAAAAAACTTAATTTCAGTACAAAATAAATCTCATATGTTCTTGAAAATCACATTATGTAAGAAATAATATGCAAAATACCACACTCCAGACCACGCACTTGTACCACAGCTATTTGCTAATATTTGCTATTTTCTAACCAATGTTTAATTTATTAATGATGCATCAGACATTTTCACAGTTTATATAGTTTATAATTTAGTTTTTATAGTTTTATGCATTTTGTCATTTTAGTGAGAAGCCAGAAAGTGACTTGCAAAGTACTGACACTTGACTCCTTCCATAAATGTTAAATAAACTCCTAATAAAAACATCACCACATCAAGGGTTTGACATTTAATGCAACTATAAATGAAGAAAAAGTATGTACTGTTATATAGGAAAATAATCAACTTTGGGTGGTAATAATAAGTGTTTCATTTTGAACTACTAAGAGTAATATTTTATTAATAATAAATAATTTATTAAAATATAAGTTGGTTGATATATTTTTAAAATCACAATGTCTAGTATTATACTATACTTGACTTGATGGTGGTATTAGTATTCCTGGATATAGATGACAGTTAGCCTAACAAGTGTAAAGTCAAGTTAAATATCAGTGATTTTTGTATGTATTTATTTATTTATTTATTTTCTATGGAGAAATATCTGCTTTCAAATCTGAATCATCATGACAGTGGAAAAGTGACTGAAAATTCTATAAATCATTTAAAGAATCTTCTTGCTTGCACATGCCCTTCATGTAGACAGTAATTAAATCAGGGGACATTTTAGATTCCATAAAAGCTCCACCACAATCAACATAAGCTGAACTTTAAAACAATTTTAATTGATTCTCTGTAATTTGATTTTTATAAGAAAGCGCCGCCATGTCCTGACGCTGCTGTTTTGCTAAGTGGGATACATGTCACATTTCAGTACATTAGTCATCAATTAAATAAGGCATGAATTCATCTTGGATTGTAAATATTTATTTCTGTATTCTGAACAACTGAGTAGGCTGTAGATTCAGTGTGAAGATTTGGTTTTGGGAGGTGGAAATATATCAGCCCTTATATCTGCAATTTGCTATATATTTTTTTTCTCCTCCATGTAATGACACAAAATAAATGATTGAATGAAATCAACATGTTTCTTAGAGCATCAGTGGTTTATTCATTATTCCTTGTTGCTTCTCATATATTTCAATGTGCCATTAGATTAAAGCTTGCACTCAGTTTGTTTGCTTATAGTAAATTAATATTATGGCTTTTCATTAGCTAAAATGAAGACCTCTTCGATATGTGTGTAAATCCGAATATGAAACATCAATGTCTTTAAATCACTGTCCATCATTTCCTCGTAGTTTCTGCTCCAGGCCCGAGCTGAAAGTGTGCTGGTGGTTTGAGAGCTGAAATGGAGTATTGATAAATTCATAAAGCAGTTTTATTATCATCGATAAATGTATGTCAGCAGGGGAACATGGGAGAAACAGTCTAAGGGATGAAGCTGGAAAAGGAGAATTATATCAGTACAGCATTGCTATGCTAAATATACCACACCTACGGTGCCATCCACTAATATTGGCATATATGAGCAAAGAAGGCTGTGGAAAATTCTGTTTAATCTTTTGTTAAAAATAAATTCACAAAAATACTCTGCTCTCATGGAGATCACAGGTTCATCAAAAGAAATCTTTGCTAAATATTGGTGCGCAAGAATTATTGGCACCTTTTTAGTCAATACTTTGAGCTCAAGGCAAATATAAAAATACTCTGCTCTCATGAATAAACAATTGCAAACAAAACAGGTTTATATATATATATATATATATATATATATATATATATATAAAAACTGTGTTAAATATAGATGTGCAACAATTATTGGCACCCCTTTAGTCAATCCTTTGTGCTACCTCCCTCTGCCAAGATAACAGCTGAGTCCTCTCCTATATTGCCTGATGAGGTTGGAGGATGCATGTCAAGGGATCTGAGACCATTCCTCCATACAGAATCGCTCCAGATCCATCAAAATTTGAGGTCCATACTGGTGGACTCTCCTCTTCAGTTCACCCCACAGGTTTTCTATAGGTTACAAGTTGCGATAAATTTACTGCTTGCGATAAATTTTATGCACATAATGCAAGCCATAAAATGGAAATCAATTTTGCCAACAGGTTTTCTTTTAAATGGACTACTGCTCATTTCCTGGATTGGAAAAAACATAAAAATTCTCACGATTTTGCAATAAAAAGTTGGTTGACATTTTTATAATCTTACAATTATATATCACCAGTTGTATGTTTCCTCATTTTGTTTCCCCTTTATTGACAGCTGACATCACATTATCCTCATATGGTCTAGAATTATTCTTCATTCATAAACTCTGTACAGAATAATTTGTAAATTCGAGCTACCGTGTGTGTTTGGGGTAGTGGGGGCTGGATTGGACCCCTCCATATTCATCTTTTGCTACCAACAATCTAGCCAGCTAACTGTAATGAGTGATATATATTTTCCTCCTCAAACAGTGAACTGTATCAGTGCTTTAGATTTAACAAGCGAATATCAGTATGTTTACATGGACAACAATAATCCAATATTAACTTGATTAAGACAATACTCTGATTAAGAAACTATCATGTAAACAGCGATTATTGATTACCTTAATCCGACTAAAGTCATACTCGAAATTAACACAAATCTTAAGACGTGGAGTATTCCTATTTTAGTCGCATTATCGACGTGCATTACAGTCATGTAAACACTTTAAACACACTAATGTCGTGTGGGAATTTTCGCCACATTTTGCGACAGGACACATACACACACAGCAGTGCTCAACCGTTTGACGGCAAACAAGTGAGCACGGCTGCATCCGAAACTGCATATTTACCCACTATGTAGTAGGTGAAATTCATATATTTTGGCTATTATATAGTAGGCAAGTACTTGGTTTTGGACGCAGGCCACAGCTTCAAGCAGTAGTCTCTTTGCACGTACGGCATGACAAATGATTACCTGCACTTGATGCTTTCGTAAAATTAAAAATGAAACCCTCAAAACTGTATATGGTACCATAACAGACAATCTGTATGTTAATACGTGAAATTCTGTAGGGAACGTCAGATGGCGTGACGTATTTACGTAATGATGTGTGGCGTTAATCAACCTATGTTCTATAACATATAAAACAGGAACATGAAAGGAGTTTTCTAAAAGCGATTTATGTAAACCCCTTAATCACAATATCGTCTTATTCAGAATAGGGGCAATAATTAGATTACTGCTGTCCATGTAAACTTAGTCTATACTTGAATATACAATAAAAGTAATTTAAAAGTAAAGCGTTCTTACTTTGTTTACTGCTGATGCTCTGAGAAGCCATGTTTTTTTTTTTGAGGGGGTGAGTTTCGTTTTTTTAAGTCATTGCAGTAGCATTTTCTTTGGTTTTTCCTAGTGAAAAGCTGGAAATTCTGTGTGTTTGGATTAAGTTTTAGTATTTGATGGTAAACTAGATATTATAGGTATTTGAGTCACTGAGGTTTAGATTTGCCCTATTCAATTATATTGACAGATCAAATTAACAACTATTTAAAAAACAAAACCTATGAATAGTAAATGCAGTAGCTTTGAAGTTCCCATGTTTTTCCTTCACTGTAACTAAAGAAAAATAATCACCCACAAGCTTATTCTTCAGACCCCACTTTGAGAACTATGGATTTAGATGTTTTGTCGTTCTCTTTACATTCTACACAAAATCCTAAATTAAGTGAATGGTATTTTATCCATTTATTTATTTTTTTTTGTTTTTAAATAAATTGATGCATTTTTTTTAGTCTGTACAGGACAAGGACTTTTTTTCTGTGGCTTTAAAAACAACAAAAAAAGTGTTTGTGGGTAAATAAGACATTTTAGCTGTACTCATGATCGACGCATGGGAATAAAATGTGTTGTGATGTCACTTGACGCGTCTTGGCCCAAATCTGTGGTAATTTTGAAAAATTACAAGTTCCTCAGAATATTGGAGTTTGATTTTGTGTTAATTTATGCGATTTCAAATGGGAGTAATTTTTACATCTAAAATCCGCTGCATCATGGAACAGTCATAAACTGCCAAGGATATTGCAATCTTTTGTCCAAAAATATTTTCTGTTAGCAAGATGAAAGATTTTAAACTTGCATGATGATAAATTTGTTTTTAAACACAATGTGAGGATTTTATTATTTCATGCATGTTTTATTCTCATGGTATTATTACACACCGAGAATCCATTTACTTTTTGAGGAGGGATATTTAGAAAAAGTCAGTCATATGATGGACTGTAATAAAAAATGTAAGTAATTAGAAAAATCTGAAAAAGATGGATGCTTTTTGAATGAAAGTCAAATTGTTTAGCCCTTTTGTTGAAAACAAGTGAAAACCATAATTTCCAATCACACCTCCAATTATCAAAGACCTCTGCATTAAACTGTATAATTGATGTAATTCAGGATGATTAGGAGAGTAATGTTTTTGTCTATGTGTAGCAACCCTTCTTTTTATTTATTTACTTATTTATTATTATTTTTATATATAACCGTAACAATGTTTCTCTGTCCATTCGCAGAAGTGTGTCTTCTGCCACAAGTCCACGAAGCAGATCTGTGGGGCGTGTATCCAATGTTCCCACGAGAACTGCTCCACCTCCTTCCACGTCACCTGTGCGCACCTGGCCGGCGTGGTGATGAAGCCCGCAGACTGGCCGTATGTTGTGTCAGTCACCTGTCACAAGCACAAACGGATCAGCGTGAAGGTAAGAAGAAAAGACTTAGAGACTATTCCTGTTAGAAACTGTTAGCAAGAGACTTATGAACAGTTTGTTCATAATACAAACATTTCTTGATTCTCATACACTTTTCAGAGTACAACAAGATATATCAATACAGAATCAACATAGAATCAACATTTTTTTTTTTTTTACCCCGATAACAGATTACA
>JAFFST010003223.1:0-16277 GCA_022414735.1 Noturus placidus | reverse complement strand
TGGTTATTGTCTCAAAGCAGCTTTACAGAAATATATAAACACGGGATACAGACTTCATCATTTGGGGAGTGGAAGGTTTTAGACTGGCCAAGTAAATTACCAGACCCTAACCCAATTGAGCATGCATTTCACCCCCTGAAGAGGAGACTGAAAAGCTGTAGTACAAGCCTGGACAAGCATCACAAAAGAAGAATGCCACAAAGTTATTTGCTCCAAGATTATATGTTTTTGCTTTTGCAGAAATTGTTTGGTCTGCCACCAAAGGTGCCATGTTCTAAGTTGTTTAACACATTTAGACCTAAATATCAGGAAATGAATGCTGAAATTCTGATCTGTCATTTCATATTCAGCTTTTATCTCAAGCACAAATTTCTTCACCGTATAGCAAAAATACAAGAATAGCCTCTGCCATGCCAATACTTTTGGAGGACATAGTAATAGATGATCATGAGTCATGAAATTGTTTTAGGTATTTATCATAACTGGAAACCTTTGTCTTTGTTACTTTAGTTATATCGCCATGGAGACCGTTCTCCAGTCAAAGCCTATCCAACAGACCCATACCAAGAGGGTGCATGGCCACAAGGTTTTGGACAGCTTTCTCAGGTACCTTTTACACCCACACACAGTACAAATCTGCATAAATACACGTGATGGTGTGGGGATGCTTTGCTGCTTCAGGACAACATGCAATTATTTGTGGGAAACATGAATTCTGCTAGGGCTGGATGGTACAGCTAAAAATACATATCACAATATTGTATTTCATATCTTATCTGATATTTCATATCATTTGGTCCCAATAATTATTGATAAATTTTCATCATTTTTAAACAAAGACCAGTAGGAAAGAAGGGTTTCAATTTAACCACTGTATTTTTAATTTACTTACTTTATTTAGGCAAACAACAAAAATTTAATTTTAACTAGAGATGCAACGATACAAAATTTCTCATCTGATACCAATAACCAATTGTCCTGTGGGTCATACACATCTTTCTCCAACAACCAGTATGTCACCTGATTGCTGCTTTCTGCTAACCCCCCCCCCCCCCCCCCCCCACCTTCACACAATATAACAAGCTTTGTATTGTATTGTCCATTTAAAAAAATATATTTTAGATATAATTTTTGACCACATTAGTTATTTTTGCAACTCCTGGTAAGTGTTTTGGTTTTCTTTGATTTACCCCAGGCAGTAATAAAGTGACAGTACTGAAGTAAAACAGTAGTATATGTTAATTCTATGCATTTATGGTGAAATTACTACATTTTCATGTCAATGCATGTTCATTTTAACGACGAACAATACACTATCGCTTTAATTAAGTGCATGCAGCACAGCAAAAATAGACTTGGTGCGGAAACGATCACTGCACTGTAGCGCCGCACCGCTCCTGCAACGCATTGTGTGTTTACTCAGGTTGCCTTTGTTTTATGTTTGTTTGAAGACCTAAAACTATTTAATGAGATGCAGAAAAAAAAACGAAGAAATTAGGGTGGGGCAAATACTTTCACAGCACTTTTGAGAGCATTGACCAGACCCCAGTATTCTGTATATTGTTTAGAATTACTGAAAAACCCATATTAATAAAGTAATGATACTGCATGTGCTTGGAAACCTCTTTGTCTTTTGTGAATGTACAGGAAGGTATGCAGCAGCACTTGGAGCTGGGCCAGTTTCTGAGAAAACGCTATTCTAGTTTCCTGGGTGAAGATTATAATCGTTTTGAGGTCTGTGGTAATTAATATAATGAACTCAAAGTGGCATTTTTTTTCAAAAAATGTTTGCATTTTAAGGTTCAAGACTATTAAGACTTCTGTCTTGACTTGACAATCTGTCAAGACTGTTTCGGTTGATTTTCAGTTTTTCTATGAATTTTGAGTAGAGCATGCAGTGTCTTTTCCATTCATCAAGTGATTGGCCTGTTTCACCAGGCAGATTTTATTCATGTCTGGTGTGACCTCTGCTATTTAATAGAAAAGAAATCGACCCCCAATATAATTTGATGTCATACAGTGCTGTCCAATAATATTGGCACCCTTGATAAATATGAAAAAAGAAGGCTGTGAAAATGGTATTTATTATTTAACCTTTTGACCTTTTTGTTTAAAAAAATTAGAAAAAATATTCTGCTCTTATGGATTTCCAACAATTGGAAACACAACACAGGTTTATCCAAAAAAAAAAATTGTTAAATGTAGGTGTGCAACAATTATTGGCACCCCTATGAATTATTATGAGAAATATTTTAAGTATATCCCTATTGATATTTTACTTTTTTTAGTACACCTGGGTGACTAGGAACAGGAAACTGTTAAACCATGACTTCCTGTTTCACAGCGGTATAAATATATGGTAACACACAGGCCAAATTCCCTTCATAATAATGGGTAAGAGCGAGGAATATAGCTGTGATGTGCTGCAAAAGATTAAGACCTGCTCATGATCCAAAACATGCAAGCTCATTGTTCAAGCACAGGGGAGGTAGTGTCATGGCTTGGGCTTGCAAAGCTGCTTCTGGAACATTCTCACTAATCTTCATTGATGTAACTCATGATGGTAGAATGAATTCAGAAGTCTACAGAAACAGTATTTGCAAATTTACAATGACATGCATCCAATCTAATGGTGAGGAACTCCATACAGCAAGACTATGACTGAAAACAAGCTGCCAACACACACTTTATTGAACAAGGGGGAAATTGGAAAGTTTTAGACTGGCCAAGTAAATCCCCAGATCCTAACCCAATTGAGCAGCCATTTCAGTTTCTGAAGAGGAGCTTGAAGGGAGAAATCCCACAAAACAACTGAAAGAGGCTTCACCACAAGCCTGGAAAAGCATCACAAAAGAAGAATACAACAGTTTGATGATGTCAGTGGGTTGCCGGCTTGATGCAGTTATTTGGTTGCGTGTCAATTGCTTGCAATAATAAGTGTTGTTTAATTTACTTTAAGGCTATCTGTTGCTTTACTTTTGATCACCTAAAAGTTGGGAACCATGTTCTAAATTGTTCACCAGATCAACAAATTGTTCAACCATAAGTTCCTGTTTTACAGGGTATAACTATGATTAATACAAATTCCCTTAGTCTTTCATAACAATGGGTAAGAGAGAGGAATATAGCTGTGATGTGCTGCAAAATTTGTTGAGCTTCACAAAATGGGGCGTGTCTATATGAAAATAGCACAAGCATTGAAAATGCCCATTTCTACCATCAGGGCAGTTATTAAGACTTTCCAGTCAACTGGAGATGTTATGAATCAACCTGGAATTGGACGTGTGTCTATATCGTCTCAACACACTGTGAAGAGGATGGTTAGAGTGGACAAAACATCTCTAAGGATCACAGCTAGATAAATGGAGAAATTAGTTGTGTCTTGGGGTCAGAAAGTCTCAAACTACGATCTGAAGTCTCCTACATCACCACAAGTTGTTTGGAAGGGTTTCAAGAAAAAAGCCTCTACTCTCATCCAAAAACAAACTCGAGCGTGTTCAGTGTGCCGACACTACTGGACCTTCAAATGGGATCAGGTTCTATAGTCAGATTAAACCAAAATGGAGCTTTTTTTTGGTAAACACCAGAAGAGGTTTTGGAGCACACAGAGGTAGCCATATGGAAAAGTACCTCATGCCCACTTTTAAATATGGAGGTGGATCTTTAATGTTTTGGGATGTTTAACTGACAGAGGACCTGGACATTTTGTAACATACATGGCATCATGGACTCTATCAAATATCAACAGATATTAAATGAAAACCTGACTGTCTCTGCCAGAAAGATTCAAATGGGCCGTAGTTGGATCTTCCAGCAGGACAATGTTCTAAAACATACATCAACACAAAAATGGTTTAGTGACCACAAAATCAAGGTCCTGCCATGACCATCCCAGTTCCCTGACCTGAACCCCATGTTGGGTGAACTGAAGAGGAGAGACCACCAGTGTAGACCTCGAAATGTGAAGGATCTGGAGAGATTCTGTATGGAGGAACGGTCTCGGATCCCTCACCATGTATTCTCCAACCTCATCAGGGATTATAGGAGAAGACTCGGAGCTGTTATCTTTCTGAATGCTAATTACGGTCACGTAGCCTTTTGTTCAGGGATGGTTCTTGACGTTCTACTGCCGCTCCCATGCAATAACTGTCACAATGTCACTTTAGGTATCACTATAAGACTGGGATAAATTATTCATTTGATAATTCTGCCTTTTTGAGGAACAAGCTTATCCTAACAGTTTGGTGTGGAATCTGCTGAGAGGCACAATTCCTGGACACTGTTCTATACCTGTGTGACCTTCATTTAAATTCAGTACTTATGTGCTGATTGCCATTCTCAATCTGCTTCCTGTGGCACAGATTGCTGTACGAAGCACAGATTATGATCGCACTCTGATGAGTGCTGCCTCAAATCTTGCTGGTCTTTACCCACCCAAAGGCTCACAGGTGTTTCATCCTGGTTTGGACTGGCAGCCTATACCAATACACACAGTCTCCCAGGACGACGAGAAGGTAGGAATAAGCACCTCCCTCAGTTTATCTACACTGCATATAGTTCACCAGTCCCTAAATTGCGATTTATAAAAGTAAGACACTAGATCAAGTACCCATTTTTAATTTTTACAAAGTTTCCCTAACTTATTAGTGCAATAATTCTATTAATAATGCTCAGGTTCTTTGGAATGGAAACTAATGACTGTGTGACATGTTTTCCCTCCCAGCTGCTGTCATTTCCTATAGAAAACTGCCCACGCTATCAATTGCTCATGAACGAGACGGAAAGAACAGAGATTGTCCTCAATATCACCAAGACTTACAAGGTGAGTCTGAATCTCTCTTCACATTACCTACTCCAAACAATATTCCCTTTAACACCTGCATTCTGTCAAAATTAGTTATTTTACATTTACAGAATGGAACAATTTTGCAACTGATGTTTCTAACTTTGTGCGTGCAAATTTAATTTACAGAGATTAGATCATTAATACGGAAGCCATGCATTATTTTTTCTCTCTCGTTTTCTCATGATCACAACTTAATTTTCTTGATCTTGACATAATAAAAGTTTTCTCATGATGTATTATCACGAGTAAGTCACATGCCTTGTGATTGGGACTGGTGTTTCATGCACATTGGCGTCTTCGTCATCACTATCATGAATTTTAATAATTGCCTGCTGTAGAGATGGCCTTTATCCCACATGGAGAGAGATGTGTGCCCCCTTCCCAAGTGTCAGACATCAATGTGGAAGATATCAGTCACTGTCTGATCACAGTAAAAACTAATTTGTACATACATTATGCTGCAAGATTGCACTAAACTTTTGCTGCCTCCAGAATAGTAAAACAGTTATGATCATGAGAAACAACTTTTGTTATGTCGAGATCACAAGAAAATTAAGTCGTGGCTTCTTAGAGCGTCTGTATATTTGGACCTGAAAGTAAAATAAGCTAAAATAAAAGAATAATTGACCTATGTACAGCAATGCTTGAAAGTTTGTGAACCTTTTAGAATTTTCTTTATATCTGTATGAATATGACCTAAAACATTTGTCAAATTTTCACACAAGTCTTCAAAGTAGATAAAGAACTGATTCAACAAATTAGACAATATTATACTTGGTCATTTATTTATTGAGGAAAATGTTACATCCAATATTATCCAATGTTACATATCTGTGAGTGGCAACAGTATGTGAACCTTTGCTTTCAGTATTTGGTGTGACCTCCGTGCTCAGAATTATTCTTATTATGAAGAGAGAAGAGAACGGATGTTGAGTTCTTATTATTTGGCATTTTTTGCGCATTTCTGTTCTCGACAAAGTGAAGGTGCATTAAAAAAAAAGATTTTCGATATTTGCTGTCTCCCGCCTCTTTTTTGTCCTATTGGCTTTTTTTCCAATTTTACCAATTTCACTTGGCTCAGTGTGCATGCTGTGTGTCTCTCTCACGCACAAATGCGCGTACCATGGAGATGTAAACAAACCGTCACCACATGCCGTGGTGCGAGGTAGCTGCCACAAAAGTACATTTCTAACTGAAATACTTAATATTTGTTTGAATTTTAAAAAAAATTTCCCATAATATTCCAATTGGACTTTTTGTAGCAGACAATAATACGCAGTATGTCATTTATTTATCTTTATAGACTTGTTGAAACATGTCAGTAATAAATATAACGGGATAGGAGGAACTGAACTGTCATTTCAATTATCAACGAAATGTTCTTCCACCACGAAAAAAGTGGGCTGGCCATGGGCACTAAATTCTGGTTTTGTCCCACTACTGTGTTATTGCATTATATTTCACGTTATTTCATTCATACTAAAACGGCTAGATGACCCTGTTCAAAAAGCAAAACTTTCTGCCTCCCTTTCTGGGTAGAATACACATAGAATAAGAAGTTATTTTTTGTGCTTTTTAACAGTTTGTGTTGTGGTGCTATGGTCCAACATTTATGTGATTCTTCTTCTCAGTGGTCAAAGACGATAGGCAGATCAGCTGAATAGTGGGTTGAGCCACCTAGTGTGCAGGCGTAAAATGCATTCTCGGTCAGTGCCATCTATCGTGCAGGTGTGAATTAGCTGAAGGCAATCGATCGTTTCACGTTCGGTGGGAAAGCACAGTTTTGCTATGTTCTCACACACAGAAATTTTTATCGCTGCAAGTCGCCAGTCGCTGTACTATAAAGTTGCCAATAAGCGTTCCTACTACTGGTTGCCATAGTAACATGGGTGGCGCAACTAACGTTCCACTGCTAAAATTAAATGTTCTGGAGGGAGAGGACCTTTTTTATGTAACTTCACCAGTGTGTGTGTATATATACATCATATCCTACGAGGTGGAGGAGAAGCAGTGTGTTCTCGGACATCTACAAAAGCACAAGTGCCAATTAGCTTAGCTTATGGCCTTGGTGCTTTTAAAGCAAAATAATAATAATAATGAAACACACTCACTCTTTGTTACAATTGAGCAAAATCTCAGTGTAGCTCCTATATTAGTGAGTGTCACCATCAGGATGTCCTTCAAAGTCTGTTTGATGGTGACTGGGAGCCAGACCACAGCTATTTGGCCTTCGTGTTTCCTGGGTGAAGTGTCCGGCATTGTGCTGCTCATTGTCGGGCGCCGAAGCAGCGACAAGCTGGACACTTTACCCAAGATAGGAGCTACACTGGTATTTTGTTCGACTGCAACAAAGTCAGTGTTTCATTATCATTTATTTATTTGCTTTAAACCCACTAAAATCTTTAGCTATGCTAAGCTAAGCCCATTATAAGCAGGGGTGGCCAGGGATGAAGGTGCACTCAGTCTTCACTCCCGTTGGTAGTTGCTGCACCAAGTCGTTCCAGATTTGCATGAACTCTTCACGACTTTCTAAGTTGCTGGACACGCCGACATCCAGTCGCCAATGGTTGCTGCCGCTCAGGCCGCTAGAAGTTCCCAGCGGTCATTGAAAATGAATGGTCTCCGGTCACATTGTCGCTGCGAGTTGCTCTGTGTGAACGTTCCTTTTAGTATGCGATTTCATTTGGTTTATTGTGTCACACGCAGTGTGAAAATGACCTTAAGTCCTGCTGAAAAATATGCCCCCTGTAACATGGTGATCTGAATGTCAGTTAAGCAGCTTTCTTTCTTAAATATATATTGCAAGTGTGAAAGAGATGGTGGTATTGAATTGCAGTATTGTAAGAAGATATATCAATACAGAATCAACATTTTTACCCCAGTAACAGCTCCTTCCACCTGCCTAGGAATGTTTACATATGATTCATGTACATGTAATTCATTTACATATGATACGTTTTTCATAAATCCATACAGAATCAAACTTTTTACCCCAGTAACAGAACACCACACCCAACAACCCAAAAAAAAAAAGGGGGGGGGGGGGAAAATGGTTAGTATTGACCGTCCACCTCTCCTTAATCTACCTCCAGGGGGCGTACATCCTTGAAGTAGGTAATAAACTGTTGCCATTTTCTCAAAAATGAGTCTCTGCTACCTCTGATGTTATACTTTATTTTTTTCCAGCTTCAAAAAGAACATTAGATCTTTAATCCAGACTGATATAGAGGGGGGTTGTGGAGAGGTCCAAGACAACAATATTCAGCGCCGAGCAAGCAAAGATGCAAAGGCCACAACACGAGCTTGTTTATGGCTCAGAGGCTGACACTGAGATGAAACACCAAAGATGGCAATTAGAGGACAGACCAAATCGTTGCATATATCTGTGAAATAACACCCCTCTTACGAGGATTCAGCTTGAACACCTCTTCCCATGCAGACTTTATAGGTAAGGAGGGAAACCCTGTGAATAGGGAGGAGACACAGTGCCTAATCTGAAAGAAAGGGAAAAGGTGAGATGGAGACAGGCTGCATTACGAGGATAATTCAGAAAAATTCACAAACACATCGTTGATGAAAAGATCCTCAAAGCGTTTCAGACCCTTCTCTTCCCAAAGAGAGAATGTGGAGTCTATAAAGGAGGGGGGAAAGAGGGGGTTATTACATACGTATAGGCACCCCGAATGAGGCCAAGACAGGTTTAAAATGACTGCGAAACTGGTAGAAAATTTTCAGGGAGGTACATACTATAGGATTATCTGTGTATTGTGAAAGGGCTACAGGAAGGGAGGAGAACACCAGAGCAGGGAGGGAGGTCGAAATACAAGACTGTGCTTCTAAGTGGCACCATGGAAGAGAGGGGGCCTGCACCCAGAACACCAGTTTCTGAATGTTAGCCGCCCAATAATAATAATAATAATAATAATGTTGTGCTTTTTAATGAACAGGATTTCATGCAGATGGTGCGAAATAAAACTGGGCTGAAGTCAACTTCCATTGAGACGATATGGAGTGTCTACGACACACTTTTCTGTGAGGTGAGTTTCTGTGAGAACATTTGGCATCATCACTAAAAATAACTCTGCAAAAGCTGCTAAATTTGTAAAAAAAAATTCCACAAATAACTGTCAGTAGCATGTAATGACCCCAATCATAAAACATTACAAAGTCTCTCTCTTTAAACTGTTCCACAAGCTTAAATATCTGAAAAAATTGTACCAAAGTATGTATTATTTTAAATTTACATGTAACAGTGTCACACTTCTAAAAAGGAGTAGTTAATTTGTCCTTACAGTGCTCTGATTTCTTCTGTGTTTGTATACATCTGTTAGTATACATTGTATACTAAATTGTTTCAGAAATTAAAACAAAGGCAACCTGAATAAACACAAAATACAGTTTTTAATGATAGTTATTTATTGAAGCAAAAAAGTTTTCCAATACCAACGGGGCCTGTGTGAAAATGTATTTGCCCCTGTAATTACCTAAATCACTGAACCTGCATTTATAATGGGGTTCAGCTGGACTAGACACAACCAGGACTGATTACTGCAAACCCTGTTCAATCATATCTATACCTAAATAGAACTTTTGCAACAGCATGAAGTTGGTTAAAAGGTCTATAAATTATACGGAAGAAGGTGATTGAAATGGTCTGGGAAGGGTTACAAAGCTATTTCAAAGGCTCTGGGACTCCAAAGAACAACAGTGAGAGCCAGTATCTCCCCAAATGTGGAGCACATCTGTCTCTTGCAAGTTGGAGCAACATTCGCTTTTCGGTCATCAGCAAGGACAAGCATGAAAATGACAAGCTTATTAGTCCACTATTATGTTAATGCAAACATTTTATACATATTTGTTTTATATTTATAGATTATTTATTATATCTATTTTTATTTATAAATACAACATAAGCATTCTATAATATTTAGAATGGCCTTATGATCGCATAAGCACACAATCAAATTTTACAGGCTACTACACGTCTGTACAAATGCCTAAATATTTTGCCATCATACAGTTATTAGGGTCTGTTGAGGTAGACCCTCTTAGATTTGGCAAGCTCCCATTTTCTGTGCCAGCAGTGAGAGAAAAGGCTCACAATGGTGCAGCAAATGTTTAGTGCCTGTTCCGTTCTGTCTCTCATCACTGATTGCATTGTGACCGAAGCATTTCAGTCATGTCCAGTCCAATTTCTGTATGGTAGTTTTGCAAGTGCTGGGGTTTGAACTCATGACCTTCTTAACCACTGAGCTAGCACTGCCCTCCCTCAAAACCAGTATAACTATCACACTGCCTCTGCTGGCTTGACTTCTTTCCATCTTGATCTCTTCCCCAGGTAAGCGACCGACACTCTCTGTCATTCAAGAAAACGTGATGCATCAGACTAGAACACCTTAATGATCCAGTTCAGATGCTCACATGCCTATTTTAGGCGCTTTTGTTGGCGGACAGGGCTCAGCAAGTGCACTCTGATCAGTTCGTGGCTAAGCAGCCCTATATGTAGCAAGCTGCGATGCACTATGTGCTCTGACACCTTTCTATCATAGTCCGAATTAATTATTTCTGCAATTTGTGCTATAGTAGCTCTTCTGTGTGATCGAACCAGATTGGCTAGCCTTTTCTCCCGATGTGCATCAGTGAACCTTGGGTGCTCATGACCCTGTGGCCGTTACACCAGTTGTCTTTCCACGGACCACTTTTGTTAAGTACTAACCACTGCATTCCGGGAACATCCCAAAAGACCTGCTGTTTTGGAGATGCTCTGACAGTCATCTAGCCACCACAATTTGGCCCTTGTCAAAGTCGCTCAGATCCTTACGCTTGCTCATTTGTCCTGATTCCAAAACATCAACTTTGAGAACTGACTGTTCACTTTCTACCTAATATATCCCACCTCTTGACAGGTGCCATTGTAACAAGATAATCAATGTTATTCACTTCACCGGTCAGTGGTTTTAATATTGTGACTGTGTAGAAATTTGGCCATATAGTTATAAAAAGAACTTACACCAGAGTGCTGTAATTCTGTAATTAATGTCCTTCACTGTTTATCCATAGTCATCATGTAATTTAATTTGTGATATACTGCAGTAAACAGCCAAAATGACTATACTTCTGTCAATGTCCAAATATTTATGGACCTGGTTGTAAATGAGGTGGCGGTTAGTTAGCTTTCTCTCACTTCTCTCACTTTTCCACATGCAGCAGAAGCATGGCCTGTCCCCTCCAGCCTGGGTGACTCCAGACGTGATGGAGACACTGAAGCTGCTGAAGAACTTTGGCTTCCAAATCATGTTTGGCATCTATAAAAGAGAGGAGAAATGTCGGCTACAGGGAGGTCAGACTTTGGTGTTTTCATTATTCAAAAATATTAGAGGTTCATATAAATTTTCTTATGAGACTATTCCATAAGTTCTGATCATAAACAGAAAGGGAAATATACATGCAAATGGAGAAAATTAAATTTGAGATACCAGTGTTTGGTATGTACAGTGGGGGGAAAAGTATTTGCTCCCCTGCTGATTTTGTACATTTGCCCACTAACACAGAAATGATCAGTCTATAATTTTAATGGTAGGTTTATTGGAACAGTGAGAGATAGAATAACAACAAAAACATCCAGAAAAACGCATGTCAAAAATGTTATTTCCCTCATTAAAATGCAAATCAATTTATAAGTATTTAACTCCTCTGCAAAACATTAAAAATAAATAAATAAAAACATTCCTTACGATGAGCCTTGTGTTCTACAAAGGGTGATGGTTAGATACAGAAGTGTTTGTTGGACAAGAGAAATCTAGTTTTCCTTACAAGTGGGTATTCCACAAAGCAAGTTTAGATAGATAGGCAACTTTTTAAAATTCTGACAGATACAGGCACAAAACAGTTCAACAGATTCAGTTTACACCTCTGTACTCTGTATAATCTTCCTGTCAGTAACAGCTAACAGTTATCCAGATAACTTTAAATGTTTCTACAAAAAATATCAAATATTGTCGGTGTACATGGACTACCGGTTCTTTGTTTTTAAGTTGTAAGGATCACTGTCAAGTCCAGTTAACTTTCATTAAGCAGATAATCAAACGATTTTGTAGTTTCCCCTACTAAAGGCAGGATGTTATGGTGAGAGTGACGTCACTGCATTCCCCCTAAAGCAAAAACAGTAGAATTGGCCTTTCTGTTTCAATACTTTCAGAGGGGATAGTGCAGCGAGGTTGTGAAGATGACCATGAGCAATGAATCAAGCATGTTATGTAAGAATGGTACTTTACATCAGGGACATGGTGGTTCCTAGTTTGTAGGAACTGTACATCTGTACAATATAATATAAAATTAAATGTTAAAATACATCTTTCTAGTCCTTTCACAAGTTACATCTCAGTCAAGATTTTGGACAGTTGCCATTCATCCAGTACTCTCTCTTAGGTCTCTTGCTGGATCAGATTATTAAGAACCTGTCGGCTTCTGCCACATTAAACTCAAATCATCAGCTGAAGATGATCATGTATTCTGCGGTGAGTCTGTGACTTCTGTTTTCCCTTTATTTCCATTTATTAACACAGTTGTCAGTGTCATGCCAAGAAAGCAACTTGTCAATACCAACATTGTACATAGCCAAATTATTCAATGGGGTTCTGATCACTATGAATCATACTGTCCCAATTGCATTTGGTTATTGGGCATGTAATAAAATTATGTAGAACATTCTACCTACCTGATAAAAAGGTTAAATATAGTACAGTTTGTAACCATTGCAAACAATTTGCAAAACAACCATATACTTGGTGAGAACATTTTAAAATTGCTAACAAGTTCACAATCCTGCATCACTTATGATTAATGATTAATCATGCACTGTGTGTTTATTGTTTATTTCTTCTTCAGCATGACACGACCGTTGTAGCTCTTCAGGAGGCACTTAATGTGTATAATGGATTACAGCCACCATATGCTTCCTGCCAAATATTTGAACTGTATCAGAATCACAATGGGTGATGCAAACTTTCACCACACACTTGCACTCACTAACCACATTAATGGAAACATCTGTACCCCTTCTCTTTCATGCAGTCAGCCATCATGTGGCAGCAGTGCAATGCAAAAAATCATGCAGATACAGTTTAAGATCTTCAGGTAATGTTCACATGAAAACTGATCTTGGAGACTTTGACCATGGCTTTGGGACTTTCTGCCCACAGAAACGCTTATCACTCGATCCATCCATACATCTTCTATAGCGCCTATCCCAGGGAGCATCTGGCACAAGGTGAAAATTCCAACAACCCTGTCAGTCAAAGTCCCTGAGATCCCATTTTTCTGCATTCTGAAGTTTGATCTGAACATTAGCTCAATCTTCTGGACTGTAAATGCAAGGTTGTATGCATTGCGCTGATGCCATATAATTAGCTGATATGATTATTGCATAGGTGTACAGGTACTCCTATTAAAGTAGCCAGTGAGTGTTTCAGCTACAGATGCACATTTTCTGAATACAAGTGCACACACTATTGTTTTCTACACTTGGTAAACTCACTGAAATTAACCTAGTAAAGTTTACTATACGTTATGCTCTCTGGCTTTCTCCATCAGATCATTCTCTGTGGCAATGTTTTACCGCAATGACAGCTCTGTGGCTGAGCCATACTCTTTAACTTTACCTGGCTGTGCCCAGCCGTGCCCCCTGCAGGACTTCATTAGACTCACACAGTCAGTCATTCCAACAGATTGGCATAAGGATTGCCAGATCAGCTCATCTGCAAATGATAAAGGTATAAACAAACACAAATTTCTCACACACACACACTTTAGTATTCAGCTGGACACCACCATACTATGATTAGTGTTCACTGCCATATGAGATCAGTAATTGTTCTTGATTTTCTCTTCTGTATGTTGATATAGATGTGATTGTTGGGCTGGTTATCTGTGGCTTCGTTCTTCTGGTCCTCGTTGTAGTACTGTTTGTTGTGTTGTGCCGTCAAAGCGAGCCGGTCATTGGTTACAGCCACATTATCAACCGGAGGGATGATCACTCCTGACATTCATACCAGATCCTCTGCAACACAGTCATCGGATAGTGAGAGTCTATAAAAGACCAGTCACACACACCAGCAGGTACCATCAACTATACACCCAGCTGGGCTGTTATGGATCCTTTTTAGTCCTGACATTTTATTTTGATATGAAAAGTGTGATCTCTCTTTTATATTGCTTTTTTTCTTGAAGAAAGGACACTTTCCCACCCCGATTTTCTCCCTAATTTAATCTTGGCCAGTTCCCACCCGCTAACCAGCTCTCCCGTTGCACACGACAGTTACCAACCAGGGAGGGTGAAGGCTATCACATGTTTCCTCCAAGTCTTGTGAAGCCAAATGACTTTCTTTTCAAACTGATGCTCCTGCAATGTCAGAGGTGGCATGACTCACTCTGAGGAAAACACTGTCCACCCACTTCCGCACACATGAGCTCAAAGATGCCCACGATTGGGTAGAGTCACTGATTCTTGTGGGAGAGAGAGTATGCTACCCCGCCAGTCAATTCCCAGTTCCCGGCCACAGGTGGCATCATTAGGTTTCAAACTAGCAATAGAGAGCATTACTTGAGTCTATCGTTTGTTTACATGTCTCAAAAGAAGTAACTGGGTGTGACATTTTTCATAATTGTTTGTTTAATTTTTATATTAGCATGATTGTGTGATCTGCTAAAATAATTATCAAAATGTATGCCATTTTGTGTCTGTTGTACAGATTTTCTCTTCCTGCCTCACCATATGCTTATTTTGGGTGAAAACACTTATGGTTTGTATACACCATAAAGTTTCTGTTCACTTTAATAGGAACACCTGTACACCAGCCTTTCAACCGATCAGACAATCGTGTGGTAAAAGTACAATGCAGAAAATCATGCAGATATGACAAGAGTTTGGGTTAATGATCATTAGAATGTGGAAAAATATGGTCTCTGAGTATGGCATGAGTGTTGGTGCAGACCGTTTTGTTTGAGTATTTTAGTAACTGTTGATTTCTTGGGATTTTCACACACACAACAGCCTCTATAGTTTACACAGAACATCCAGTAAGCAGCAGTTCTGATAGTGGAAACACCTTGTTGAGGAGAGAGGTCAGAGGATAATGGCCTCTGATGAATGGCCTGGTTTGAGCTGACCCAATGGTACCCACTCTTTACAAGTATGGTGAGCAGAAAGCCACAATGGGTTGTACCCCTTTCGGCCAAGAACATGAATCTGAGACGACAATGGGCACAAAAGCACCGGAGCAGGATAATCGTTGCTTGAATGTCCAATGAAACATTTTGCTCTTGGGTTTAAACCCTCAAGTTTTCTTGCTGTATTGCAGTAAAGTGGCTGCAAAAAAAAAATTGTGTTCTTAAAGAGCACTTCAAGACTGGCCAGATTAAACTACTATATTACTATGCAAGTCAGATGTTCTACTCTTTAACCAAATTTAATCAGGAAAAGCCAAAAAGTCTGACAGTGTACCAGCATGCGAGTTTACTAACGGAAGGTTGTTAGAGGTAAATGTGTTTCTAGATTAATTAACATTTGTTCAGGCATTTCAGAGATTTTTAGCAGATTTAGCATATTAAAAATTAATCTGACCATATTATGTCCCCATATACAATACCTAAAAGATATGCCCTCTCTCGGTTAGTTAATTACATGATCTGATGCTTTTGCATTGTAGTGTATTTTGAATCTCAACATCATTCTAATTACAAAATATAGATTTTATTTGTATATTTTTATAAATGTTCAGTGATCATGTATGTGGGTATGTGAATTCAACTGGTTCACTGACTGAATGATCAGTCAGTTCGAGATCAAGCTTCAAAAGGAGGAAATGTTATTGCAACATCTGCATTTGTTGAACTTGACCACCTTTGAGTTTAATGGCCTTGTTTTGAATGTTTCAAATGCCACTTTGCATTGCAGATTAATTCAGGTATATAAAAAGTTTAAATCAAAGACTTGAGCCTTTATTTAATCTGATATGAACATGTGGTTTTGTTACACCAATCAGACACCACCAATCTTCCTTTCTGTCTTAAACATTGAGCTTCCACTGCCCATTTATTCAAACATACATACATATATATCTATCTCCATCCATCCATCTATAATGGTATCGTGATAGTGCATCAGCTATCCCATTTTGGGCACCCTTATGGGCAATCACTACATTAAACCCTTGCATAACAAGAGAAAATCGCATGAGCCTTTGATTTGTATTACACACATTTTCAGAAAAAAAAAAAAAAAATTTTCAATAGTTTGATGTGACACATGCAGGTTTTATGTCTACGTCTAGGCATACTGAAAACATAGTTTCATAGTTCATAGAATTTGCAGACTTTATCTCGAACCTGGTTGTTTCTGTAGATAAGGCATTGATCGTCGGAGATTTTAATA
>JAFFST010003219.1:5034-15612 GCA_022414735.1 Noturus placidus | reverse complement strand
TATATATATATATATATATATATATATATATATATATATATATATAAATAAATAAATAATCGCACGCATCTGAACTCGTTGATCAGACTGATCTGAGCACTGAGATTAACACTGAAAAACATTTAAAGGGTTAAACTCAGGTGAAGTTCATGTAGGCATTGGAAGGAGACCAGCTATACAAACTTGTTACACGTCCACAAGACTTTGATTTGGTAAAAGTGATTCGAACGAGCTGGTCTTTGAATCAAAATGTCAGATCTCGTCAGGGTATTGGAGGTTCACAGGTGGATGTGGTTTAAGTGATGTGGCTGAGAGCTATTTCTTGCTTGTGTGATCAGGCGGAGCAGCAGCTACAGAAGAAGGGCAAGGGAAAGGTCGGAGACATGCTGGAGAAGGCAGCAGAGCAGCTCATGAGCTGCTTCCGAGTTTGTGCCAGTGACAAGTGAGTACACACACGCTGTACTCGCACCTAGATACCAGTGCGTTTGCATGGTCCAGACCTATGTGTAGTGACCTCGTTCATTTCCTGTCCTGTCAGTCGTGCAGGTATTGACGACTCCAAGAAGTGGGGAATGTTGTTTCTCGTCAATCAGCTGTTCAAGATTTATTTTAAGGTAATAACATAGTCAAGCAATATAATGTTGTCAATAAACGACACTAGCTACATGTTTCTTTTTTTTTTATAGATCAGACCTGCTGACCTTTATGCTGCTCTATATGTTCAGCTTTAATTCCAGGGGTTTAACAAAAATATTGCTATCTTTGAACTGTTTAGGAATTATAGCCATTTTGTCGAGTCCCTCCATTTTCACAGGCTTAAATGTAATTGGACAATTGACTGATCAGCGGTTTTGTGGCCAGGTTTGGCCTTTTTCCTCATTATTTCATGACGAAGTAAAGAGACAAAAGGTCTAGTGTGTTGAATTTGGATTTGGCAGCCGTTTATGTGAACTCTTGAGATGAGCCTGTGAAAATGACAAGACTAATAAATGGCTGTAATTCCTAAACGGTTCATGCGATATTTCTGTTAAGCCCCTGGAATTAAAGCTGAAAGGTCTACACATCACTATTGCTTCAATGTATGGAGGCAAAACTGTCTTGCTGTCCAAATATTTATGGACCTGATTATATGTAGTTCAAATGTAGACACTGGAGAAGTTCACATGCACTTGTTATCCACTGCTTTTCAACCAGTTTTCCTAGAATAGGAAAAGTCTGAATGATCACCTTGTGTCTGAATCATCTCGGTTTCGCTTTTGATCACACGATGTGCGTATGTAAATGTCTAATCAGAAGACGAACATATGGATGATGAGTGGAAGGCCTTCAGTGTGTTTGTCACATTATAGCGCTACTATTTTGTCTAGGCTTTATTAACTAAAATGGGCATTAAAATGAAATATCGTGATACATATATAATGTCTTGATGTGGTGATTTTTCTTTGTCATGTTATCCACCATGTTGTTAGTTTAAAGATGTGCATGATGATTTGTTTGTGTAAAATGTGTTTCTGTTATCTGACGTCAGATCAGTAAGTTGCATCTGTGTAAGCCTCTTATCCGGGCCATCGACAGCTCCAACCTCAAGGATGATTACAGCATGGCACAGCGAGTTACCTACAAGTACTACGTGGGCCGCAAAGCCATGTTCGACAGTGACTTTAAACTGGGTTAGAACTCGTATCTCACTTTGTTTTATTGAAGGACAACAGACTATGATGTCTTGTGCAGATGACGAATTGATGATGATCGACTGCATTTTTTTTTTTGTGTGTGTGTGTGTCTTGACAGCGGAAGAGTATTTGTCCTTCTCCTTCCAGCACAGCCATCGCTCCTGCCAGAGGAACAAGCGTCTAATACTCATCTACCTGCTGCCTGTTAAGATGCTGCTAGTGAGTAGGGAACCGGACTGTTTTATTAAACAGTCACTTAGAAAAAAAATTACTCCACATGTTGAATTACATTTCTCACATAAGATTGTCATTCTTCAATATTCAGTTATTTACTGGTTAGCGTAGATCAGGGTGTCCAATCTTATCCGGAAAGGGCTGGAGAGGGTGCAGGTTTTCATTCCAATCAAGCAGGAGGCGTGTCTGATTCCACCTATTTAATCAGTTGATCTTGACTTTCAGTAGACTCAGGTGTGGCTTCTGCTTGATTAGAATGAAACCTGCACCCACACTGGCCCTTTCCGGATAAGATTGGACACCCCTGGCGTAGATCCAGGGGCAGTGGTGGTTTGGTGGTTAAGGCTCTGGTTACTGATCAGAAGGTCGGGGGTTTCAAGCCCCAGCACTGCCAGGCTGCCACTGTGGGGCCCTTGAGCAAGGCCCTTAACCCTCTCTGTTCCAGTGCGCTGCATCATGGCTGACCCTGCACTCTGACCCCAATTTCCTAACATGCTGGGGTATGCGAAGAAAATAATTTCACTGTGCTGTAATGTATACGTGGTAAATACAGACTCATTATCATATTTGTCTTTGCTTGTGAACTTTTCACACAGCCTTTGCGTTTGATTCTGTTCGCAGCAGTGATTTGTCTTTCTTCACATCGCTCAGATTGCTGTGTGTTGGTAATAAAAATAAGCGGGCGTTTCTTTTCCGTCTTCATGTCTGACTGCCTGTTCGCATGGTTTTTTCCGGTTAAACAATGAGATGACTGCTACATTTTGCCACAAATAACTTGTTTTTGGTTGACTAATTTAAGTGCACAGCGTGAATGTGGGTTTGAAACATTCTTGTAATGAATTCATTTCCTTCACAAAGGATCTGAATGTGTAATTGGGAAAATCCAAGCCACTATCGAACACGTGATTTATCATACAGTATAATCGTGCCCGTATGCAAGCGCTGACTATGCAACCATGTAGTTTTACAGAGGAAAGGGTGTGGGCGTGTAATAGAATTTGTACGTACACTCGCATTCCACTTTATTAAGAACACCTGCTCATTCATGCACTTATCTCAATGCATTACATCATGCAGATTCAGATCAAGAGCTTAAGCTACTGTTCATATCAAGCATCAGTATGAAGGAAAAAGTCTGATTTCTGTGACTTTGGTTACAACACGGTTGTCACACGCAAAACAGTCTCTAGAGTTGACAAAGAGTGGAATCTTGACACTGAACTCATGAACTGTAACCGTTCTGTATTTCCAGGGCCACATGCCAACAAACCAGCTGCTTAAGAAGTATGATCTCATGCAGTTTGCAGACGTCACTAAGGCAGTGAGGTATGTTTGTTTTGTTTGTCCTTTCTGTTATTCTTAAGCATCAGTATTAAAACATTTTTACCTCACGGATCCAGCAATGGTATTATAAGAGATTATGATCTCTGGTTTTGTTTTCATCCTCTGCTAGCGAGGGCAACCTTTTGTTGTTGAACGAGGCTCTTGTCAAACACGAGACCTTCTTCATCCGCTGCGGGATCTTCCTTATCCTCGAGAAGCTGAAAATCATCACCTACAGGAACCTTTTCAAGAAAGTGTGAGTATACTTCAACGTAACGACTCTTTCAAAGGACACTGTTATCATTGTGTCTGGCTTCAGGTGGAATTAATAATGAGATCACTTAATTAACGTGGACTGCTTTTACAGTTCTAGACCTAATTAAGGTAAGTAAAGGGAAATTCTTAAGCAATCTTATACCAATCGTTTATATTGTGCTGCTTTAGAAAAGTAAGCATCACAAAGCTCTGTGCTAGGTTTTAATACAATGGGTTAATTGATACAAATGACTGGTACAAATATTTGCATGCTCTTTTTATTAAACCGGTGCAAGAGAGAGAATGTGTGCAAGCCGAGCCTGATGTAATGAAAAATATTAAACTAGTAGGGAGTCAACAAAATGTGCAAGGGATTATGCATTGGCATGGTGGTAGTAGGAACATGCCTTGTGTACAAAAATTACTTACAGCAGTATCTTGGTTCTCTGTATGTCCTCAATATGCATGATGTTAAAGGTTTAAAAACAACGACCGAACACCACTGGAATAACGCATCATCTAGGTAACAGAAAAGAAGATCCGCAATCCATATTTTGGCTTGTCAAAGAGAAATCCATGTTCCTTTTACATAATGCTGATCGAATAGACCCAAACATGGGGATGTGACATGGGTTCATTGAGCCTTCATGCTTGGTGTTAAAAGGACAAGATGATTGAGGAAGTGTGAGTGTGTAGGGAATGTTTCACTCGGATTTCAATCATGAAATGATTGATGTCTTTCTGTAAGAGCTTATTGCTAGTCAGTCAGTCAAGTCTGAGGAGTCATTCTGTATTATCTGGACTATTTTTATCCTGTGCAGAGTGGTACCTCATAGCTTCACGGTCCCCGGTTTGATCCTGAGCTGAGATCACTGTGTGGAATTTTCCATAGCTCTCTGGCTTCTGCTCACTACTCAAAAACATGCCAAAAGGTGGATTAGTGGCTCTAAATTGTCCCTTTGTGTGGATGAGTGTGTGTGTGTATGTGTGTGTGATGCTCTATAATGGACTGGTGTGGCATCTCAACAAGTGTGTGACCATGCTTTGTGCCCAATATTCCTAGTATAAACATATAAATCAATTACTGAAGATGAACAAATTAAATAGTGGTTGGCTGCCACTGAGACTTCATTCTAGAGGCATCCCCAACATGATTCACCACAGGTGATATTCCCATGGGTAGGCCATGAAGCTAAGAGCGAGAGAATTCATAGAACATAGTTTGGCTTGCAAGTCATTCTGATTTTCTCCCTCTTTCTAGGTATCATTTGTTAAAGACTCAAAAACTTCCTTTAGATGCATTCCTGGTTGCACTGAAAATGATGCAGGTAGAGGAAGTGGACATCGATGAAGTTCAGTGCATCTTGGCCAATCTCATATACATGGTAAGATAGTCATGCATGGCACAGCATTGGTTAGAGTTACAAAGTAAGAGCCTTGGCTCTTATGAGATCTTTGCAAATCAAATACTTTGTAAAGTTACAGAACTCAGTGTTGGTTAATGGCTAATGATTCTAATTCAACTCTTCTATCTGCCAGGGGCGGTGGTGTATAAAACCTAAAGTACTCCTTATGCATGTGCACTGTTGATTGCTGAGCCTGGATTCCCACTAATTCATAATTCTCTGTTTTAGAGTCTTGGGTATTGCCTTTACTAAAACCTCAATTTTTCTAATCGTTAATTGGTCTATGCTGTTATCCATGCTAAAGCACAGACTTTCAGCTTTAATTTGAGGGCATTTCAAACATCTGCTACTATTAGAGCTGTACCTCCAATCTGTAGATGTTGATGTCTCTATAAGGAAGATGATCGAAACCTCACTCATGGTGGTGGGACATTTTTGGATAGATACATGTGATCCGGTGTGGTTGGAGCAATCTGCTGCGCCTGATACATGAAATAAATCTGGCAAAATCTGCCTTTGGACCTTTTTGGTAGCAAAAAGGAAAAAAAAGCCCTAGACAACAGGGTGCTAATTTTGGAATCATGAAGGCTATGCCTGAAAATTGAATGGGCTTAAAATGGGCTCTTTGCTCATAGGCTGGCCAGATGACTCTCGAGTGATCTTGTGGCTTAAATCCAGGTTTTCTGCCCAAGATCATATTCGTCAACTTGTGAATCAGTCTACTGAGGCATTACTAAGGACAAGCCCACAGAATGTTCCTTAACTGTGCCTAGTGCATGTCGTGCAGTCATCTGTTTCTCAATTCCTGAACAGCCAGCCATCTGTTTCTCAGACTTCTGGCTATGGGATTAAGATCTGACTGACTCTTTTGACAAAGAGGTTAGCCCACTTTCATCACCTTCGCCTCTACTGTGACATGGTAGTCTAGAAGGAACCTCTCTTTCTCATGGCTGCTAGCTGTGCATCACCATACACATTCCCAGAGTAGTGTATGTGCCTGGTATCTCTTGAGTACTTTTCATTGCAGCCCTGTTCCTCAGGACATTATCCAGGTTTTATACACTGCTCCTGGTGTTTAGGAGGAGTGAAATAGAATGCTAGTTGATAAGTGTGTGTGTGTGTGTGTGTATGTATATGTGTATATGTGTGTGTATATATATATATATATATATATATATATATATATATATATATATATAAAATTAGTATGTATATGTACATTTGTTGCTATTCTACAGGATCATTAAGTAGTTGGGGACAGATTCCAAATTAAGGCATTTCCATCCAGATTTCATGTTGTTTATGAATAATTAAGATAACTTTATCGTGTGTAATTCTGTCTCACGCAGGGTCACATCAAAGGCTATATTTCTCACCAGCACCAGAAGTTGGTTGTCAGTAAGCAAAACCCTTTCCCACCCTTGTCCTCTGTATCTTAAACTACAGCTGCCATAAAGGATCTGCCAATCTACAACCTCGTCTACGCTGACTCCTGTTGCATTCACGTAATTTAAAACAGTAGTTCCAGATTTCATAAATTGTCTCCCCAAAGTGTAAATAAAGGAAATTAAGTATTTGAATATGATTTTAATCACCACATGTGATCATCAGTAGATTATTTGGTTGGAGGAATCAAAGATATAGGACTAAAACCTGTTTTTGAGGGAACAGAAGAGCTGTGATGAGTATTTTCAAATGAAACATGGACTGCATTCTGGCTTTATATTTTTGCAAGTGAAATATCTGGCCTTCTGTGGTGCGCCACAATGCTGTAATACTCGGCAACGTCTCAGTAGGCTTATTCATATTTTGTATTATTTTCACTAGTTTTTATACTAGTTTTCTCTGTGAAAAATAAAACAGTTTTTGTACAAATTTTCATGATTTTCATGTATTTGAGGCTACGCATGACCAGAGGAAGTCAGAGGGATGCATTTAAACACCGAATGAAAGCACAGGTTCATTCTGAAAGCAGGTTAATGGCTGTAATCTTGTTAAAACACTTGCAACTTTGAAATTATGCTTCTGATTGAATGCGTCATGTTTGGCCCTCAGTGCTCAGTAAAAGTTTGCGGATCCACAGAAGATATCTGGAAATTTTGGTGAACACAAGTCCCTGACTGCAGTCAGTTTGGGACAAGAACAGTCCGGTTAGGAAAGCTGTATTTCCTTCCACTGTAGCCACAGGAGACCCAGATATAAGATCACACTCTTTCTTTTTGTACTGTGATTGTCTCCATACAATACCTTCAGGCTCTCGCTCCTCCATACAAAACATCTTATTGGTCAAGGAGAAGCTCAGGTTGAGTTTGGAATGGCAGACGTCCAGTGAGAGGTACGAAGGTTTGTTGAGTTCACCCACTAGCACACCCTCTTTACCACTTTTCATCAAGATGTTTTCACTAAAATCCTTCTCTGGGAGGCAGAGTTGGATGGTGCCCAAACCCAACGCAATCGACTCGTTAAGCTCTAAGAATGCCAAGTCATCATCAGGCTTGCCAGTCAAATACCGATTATGAAGAGTGCTTCTGGTCACTTGGGAAGCATGTACTTTTGCATTTGAGTGACCTGTAATGGAAAACAAAGACAGGAACTTATACACAAAAACTATACATTGAAGTGTTAGGAGCCTGTTAACCAGCGCTAAGGCTGCAATGGCTACAGATTGTATAAATGACATGGCAACAGATGATGCTCACCAATGACCAAGGAAAGATTTTTTTCTGTTGTCATGCATGCAGCTGTAGTAAGTATGGACCTCCTTCCGAGGATCACGCCATGGCAGATTACATCACCATCATCATCATCCACAAAGGTCACCTACACAACAGTGAGTTGTATCTATTTACACCTAGTTCATAATCAGTCTTCTGTTCTCTTTACTCTGGGTCCGATATGACATTACTGTGCTCAAGGGGATTCAATTTTATTGTACAATCTTTCTTCAGATATTTCTTCAGTCCTTCAAGGAGCATCATCACTTGACAAAACATCAAGATTATATCACGATTTTAGTCGTCTGATTTACACTTCCAGTCAAAAGTTTAGAAACACTCATGCTTTTATTTTATTTATTTATTTATTACACATTTTAGAATAATAGGAAAGTCATCAAAACTCTGGAGTATCACAAATGGAACTATGGGAATTAAGTAAAAAAAAATTAAAATAATGTAATATTTTATCATGTTTAAAGACATCATTTTCCCCTAGAATTTCCGGACATATATTCTTGACATTTTCTCAACATATTTCTTGAGGAATTTCCCTGAGATTATTTTTAAACTGTATTAAAGGAGTTCACACCTACGCTGGACTCTTATCGGCTGCTTTTCAGAATATTTCGTTTATCATCTGTTTAATAAAATATTTTTTTTGTAAATAAAATGTTAGTTTTCTAATGAAAGAAATGAATACATCGGCACGATTATATTTTTATCTACAACTCCGATTTGACACATTTAATCACACACCTTCAGATCAAACGCTTTTTTAATATCATGAGAAACATTTCAGTCGAGTGTCTCTAAACTTGTGACCGGTCCTGTACTACTACTAAGAATTTAACAATCGACACGGATTACTGACATTCTTTACAAACCTCAGTGCCCTCACCTGCCAGGGACATGTTCCTTGGGGGCAGATACGGTCACGTTGACATGTTTTAGCATTCCTGCTGGTAAAGTCATCAGATAAGGCCCTGACGTTCCCACAAGGGTCCTGAGCTAAGAGAATGGTAAGTATTAGGTCAATCAGAGTTTGTTGTTTTTCTATCGACTCCATGTTGAGAAACAATGTCTACATCTCTGTCGCTGACATCCCCCACAATCTATAATTGTGTTAAGCTGTTTATATTTGATGGGGGAGCTGGGAAGCCCTGCTAAGATGATAGCATCAATCTTATGCCCTGAAACCCAGAAGAGAATGCGAGTGTTGCAAACCGTGAGGTATGCAGCTCCTGCCGTCGCTGTGAAGGTTGTAGCCCTTGGCGCAAAAGCATCGGTACGATTCAGGTAAGATTCTGCAGTAGTGTTCACAAACCAGAGCGCCTCCAGTAGGGCATTGAGAGACATCTGCATAAAGACGATTATTCACTTATGCTAAACACCAAATGAATCACGAACGTCGTACTGGGTGTAACCGGGAGTGCGGACAACTCAGAAGGATTAAAAAGGCACTATATAGATTCCTGAAAGCAAATATTTATACAGTAACACTCTTTACCCCTTTCACAGTTATGTCCTGTGAACATGTCCGTGCACTTGCAGCTATAGCCTCCTATCTTGTCTTTACAGGTGCCCCCATGTTGACAAGGATTGGATATACACTGATCTCCATCTGTATTAAAGCAAATAATGTTACTATGACGCAAAAACACTGTGGGTTGCACCAATAAGGATTAAGCTTTAAATCTAGATTAAACCAAGGTTTATCTAATAATTCTGTTGCAAGACATTTTAAACCTTGTTAAAAAATAAGCAGGTTTACATTTAAACCATCACGTTTATCCTGGATTTAATTTCACAATAAACCTGGATTAACTTTAATCTTGTTGCTCCATCACTTTAAACTTAGATTTGTAATAAGTTTTATTTAAATGTGTCCATTTTCTCAGACTGTATCGGTTATGTGAATGAGCGGTTAATAATGGCATTGATTTTTTATTTTTTTAATTCAAAGTTTAAAGTTCACGATCCCCTACAGTGGTGCTGTTTAGTTACACTGGAGAATTAATATATTTCCACGTTTATGAAATCCGCATGCACTGCTGCGATGTCGATGGCGAATCAATCATGATGGAGAAAATGAATCGTAAATGTAGGTTTTAATCGCAGGTTAGAATTCTAATCCCCGATTTGTTAAACTGTGTTTAAAATGAAGTGGTGTAGGTCACGGCGCAATAACGTTCGAATAATGGGAGTTCCAGAAGGTTCTCATGCATGTTCCACTGCTGCTATAGCGGCCTTGTTAAAAGAGGCGTTTGGTCTGGAGAAGGAACCGGTTTTTGACCGGTCCCACCAGACCCTTCAGCCGAAGCCCAAGCCACGAGCAATTGTGTGTAGATTCCACTATCACAGTGACTGTGTGGTTATTTTACGCCGTGCGAGAGAGCTCCAGCAGATTAAAGTGAGGAATTTGATTATTTCTGTTTTCCCTGATTATACACCTAAGATAGCCCGGGCTTGAGCTGCATTTAATGAGGTTCGGCATCAACTTGCTGATGTTGAGGGCGCTCGGTATGGAATACTTCACCCAGCCCGGCTTCGCATTACACATAACGGTGTTCAGAAGGACTTTATTTCAGTGGAGGAAGCAGGAGAATATGTGAAACTCTTGATATCAGGATGAAGTGTATCACCTGCACAGCGGCGTGGTTTTTTATTTTTATTTTTTTTTAAGTTAAAGTTAAGGACATTATATCTGTTGATCAGACTGTTGATCAGATTTGAAGTCAGTAGGGGATTTCTCTTACTGAAAGCTCTAGTTTTGGTAAGGGTTGGTTAGTTCAGCGTTCTTTCCGAGTGGTTGTCTCAGCGTGGACAGCTTTATTTGTAGAGGGATACACTGCTGTCTCCTTTGGGTTATGGAGACTTTGGGTGTTTTTGTGTTTAAGGGTTTTTTTTGGGGGGGGAGGGGAAATCACTCCGGCTCTAATTGACTATTTATATCCCTATGGTTTACTTTAT
>JAFFST010003214.1:12994-27305 GCA_022414735.1 Noturus placidus | reverse complement strand
ATGTTTGAGGCCTGAAACGTGGCAAAAGGTCGAACAGTTCAAGGGGGCCAAATACTTTCGTAAGGCACTGTAGATGCACTGTATTCTCTTTAAATCTTATGTTATATTTATTACTTATGAATGGATGGACCATTGACCATTGACATAGGAAATGTTTTGAATTTTTTTTCTTATACAATTAGGTAAATATTTAGGTGTTAAAAAGTGTTATGACACGTAAGCTGATTATTTTCCTATTACAACACAGTCTGTCATGTTTTATACCTCTTCTACCACATCAATTTGCAAACACTAGCATTTGTAAATAAAGAATGACATACCTTTTATTTACTGATGGTTACTAATATTTAATGTTGTGGAACTTCTGTCAAACAAGTTAGTTACTGTTACCATTGATACTGTAACAGTGATAAATAATATGTGCATCAACAGGTCCTCTTTTATCTCTCTCTCTCTCTCTCTCTCTCTCTCTCTCTCTCTTTAGTGGCATTCAACATAACACTTGCTGTTACAAAATATTGACCGTGGAGGCTCCTCTCATAAACTCTAAACAAACGTCTCATCACAGAACAGATCACCATATCAACAGTTGCACTCAATCTGTTTATATGAAATATCCACCATTAAAGTACCTGTGTGGCTTATTAATACGAGCCATATTGCTGAGGTTTATTGTACTTGTATGCAAAGTGTATTTATGTTGACCAAAGTCTTTGTTGTAATTAATTATACTTAGCATTTTGATTAAACAGGGAAATTAGCAAATATTAGAATTGCTTGGTAAATAAATTACTGTCCACTTACTTGTCCATTAGGCTACCTTCTTTTTTCTAAAGGCTGACATCTGTACTGTTGTCTATTTTTTTTTGTGCACATGCACATGTATTTACTTCTCAATTTTGACTGCCGGCAATGATGAACAACTGATGCTGTTTTATGTATTAAGATAAGATAAGACAAGATAAGATAAGATAAGATAAGATAAGATAAGATAAGATAAGATAAGATAAGATAAGAGTGCCCCTTGATGGGTTGACACCCCATCCAGGGTACCCCTGCCTTGTGCCTCAAGTTCCTTGGGATAGGCTCCAGACTTCCCTATGACCCTGTGTAATATAAAATGTATGGGAAATGGATGGATGGATGAAAATACAAGATAACGATAAGATACAATTTAATTAAGTTCCAATGTTACAGCAGCAGACAAGAGACAATAAATATTTTAAGACAAAATACAATATTTATATAAACATTATTATGTAAACATTATTAATAATACTTCCTTTCAGGGACACCTTATCACATATATGGAGTATTTTATTACTATGATTATACAACTATAATGTACATCAGAAAGTTACTGAAATGTAAATTAAATTAGCCATTACTCAAGTACCATAATGATAGTGCCTAGTATGCATAAATTTATATTAAACTTAAATATCACTTATTGTGTCTGTTGAGGGCCTTGAGAGTAGGTTGAATCAGAGCTAAATGGTCTTCACTTATATAGCACTTTTATCCAAAATGCTTTACAGTGTGTCTCATTCACACACACTAATGGTAGCGGAGATGGCATGCAAGGTGCTAACTTGCCATCAGGAGCAACTTGAGGTTCAGTGTTTTGCCCAAGGACACTTCGCCATGTGGAGTCATGCGGGCCGGGAATCAAACCCTATGAATAGTGGACAACCTGCTCTACACTTACACCGCTACCACCTGAGCCACAGAGCTGGCACCATTACATTTTCTAGGTGTCTCTTGTTGTGTGATGTCTGACTTGACCATATTAAATATTTAAATATTTAAAACTTTTAAATGTATCCGCTTGAATTTAATCCCAATAACATGATGGGACAGATGCAGACTGCATTTGTAAAAATGTAGCATAAAATACAAAACACAAGTAAAATGATTACAGTTTCGTCTAATGTGACAAATTGCAATATACTAATACTAATTCAATGACACAATGACATACTGTGCCTGTATATAGAGGCAAATTGAGTAATAGTAATAGTTACGTCCATTACATTTGATATGTAGCTCTGTCTTAATTTATGAAAAAAAAAGGAAAATAAAAAAGTATGCTTTTAGTATGGCTGCCAGAATCTAGAAAATAGCATAGTTAAATAATACACAAACAAACAAACAAATATAGTAACAAAGACGCTCCTGCATTTTCACACACTCATGTGTAACTGTTTTTGTGTGAGTTTTTGTTTGAATTCTTCACTACACATGCTTAATTTTGAATAAATAAAGTTTTTGAATAATCACTGCATCAGCTCTTCAGAGGTGCAAGTGATTTTGAAAATTATATTTTGAGTCATTTTGAAAATAATATTAACATCACAGGATGTAATGAATGTAAAATATGTTCAAAATATTTTTTTTTTTCATGTACATTCTTGATACTATGCCACATGAGGGATCTGTTTAGTAAACTTTTTAATATGTCAAAGCATTTTGACCTGAACAAAAAATAGGTTAAACTTTCTTAATCTTACTCTATATTCTATAAGCATGCAAATAAAAATACAGCCCTAAGGCAAAATCTAGGATATTAGATGCAAGTTAAGGATATATTTTAATCCTAGCTAATGGGTTGAATACACACTGGGGGTTGGAGAATTATGTCCTTATTAATAGTGGTGTGCTGAAGAAAGCTTAACTAATAAATAAAAATTAGCATCAGATCTGAAGAACTGTTATTAATATGTATCCTCTAAAATCAATTTGCATCCACTTAAAGGTTAATGACATACTTGTTAAATTTAGGTGATTTAGATATTCAGGCTTCATCAATCAGATGTTCATTGTGTTTGCAGCAAGGAAAAAAGATCGGACTAATTACAAAATGCACACCAGTTACAGCGAGTGTTCTGGAGCTATTGTGCATGTGTTTAGTATATGCAAATACTTCACATTGAGATGAATAACATTCTCATTACAATAGTTTCTTTATCCCTAAAAAGAAACAGATGCTTCTGACACACCCAATAGCACACTGTTCTTCTGGGATGGTACAAACTTTTTAAACTGAGTCTCTCCTCTGTGGAGCACATGGAGGGCACTATAAATAGACAAAAAAGTGTGAGGGCACAGCCTGGAGAGAGATTAGTTGTGTTTACAGATGAAAAAAAAAAGTACCAATGTTCATTGGACCTGCACACCAGTGTATCTGACAAAGTGAGCTGTAGCGAGAACAAAGCTTCAGCCTCTTTGTCTGTACTGAAATAATGGGAATTTGATTAGTGCTCCTATTAAATAAAGTTACAATTCTGAAAGAAAAAAAAGAAGGAAAAACACAAGAACAATACAACTCATTACAAAAGTTTTTTATCTCAATTGTCAATGTATGATCCAACACTCTCCTTCAGGAACTTGCTTGTGTTTTGGGGTTTGTCTATGAATACACAAATAAAGACGGAGCCATTTAGGCCTTTGTCCAATAAATCAAACAAACAATCATACAAAATGCTGCTTTTGAAAATATATAATTTCCTACCCATATAGGTCTGTATGCTAGGCTACATATCAATTTTATGTGTGTCAGCCTGGGCTGCACACGCCGCAAAGACTTCATTCATATGCCACTTAAAGACTCCCTGCCTTCAATACATTTATAACCCAACTACTTATGGACAAACTACATTGCTTGTAAATTGTAAAGAATTATAAGTGTATTATGGGAAATGAGTTTACTTTGATTGGCAGCTTTATCCAGTCTGTATCACTATCCGTATCATCACCTGGAGTAAAAGTCACTCGCAGCATTTAAACACAATCCTCACTGACATGTCTTCAATTACAGTTGAGGTTATAAAATTGCATATGCATTGCAGAATCTGCAAAAGGTTAATTAATAATACTAATACTACTACTACTACTACTACTACTACTACTACTACTACTACTACTACTACTAATAATAATAATAATAATAATAATAATAATAATAATAATAATAATATGTGGAATCATAAAACAAAATATTTTGTTTTGATTTAGTACTGAATAAGCTATTTCACATAACAGATGTCTACATATAGTAAACAAAACAATAATAACCACACAATAGTAACATAAATGAGCATAAATTAACCAGTTCAAACATTTACAATTTATTCTTAATACTGTGTGTTGTTACTTGGATGAACAATGGCTGTTTTTATGTTTTATGTTAGTTGTTCATGATTCCCCTTGTTTGTTCTGAGCAGTTACAGTCATGGCCTATAGATTGCGATCACTATATTATATAGTATATATGTAAAGTGATCGCAAACTTTTGGCCATGACTGTATACTGTGAGAGTTCTTCAGAAAAATCCTCCAGGTCCTACATATTCTTTACTTTTACAATACCGTGTATATTTGACATATTTCCAAAAGTGTATATTTGATGTTGAACTGCTTCATTTGTGTAAATTAATTATTAATGTGTGAACTACTGTATATGTAAGCATATGTTATGTGAAATAACTTATTCAGGGCAGTACTAAATCAAAAACAAAAGCATTTTTTTTAATGATCTCTCTGATTTATTTATTTATTATCTATTTATTTATTTATTTTATTTTATTTTATTTATTTATTTATTTATTTATTTATTTATTTATTTATTTATTTTATACATTTCTTCTGGATAAATAACCTTCCATTTAAATAATTTAAAATATTGTTCACTGTCATCTGAGTGTGTAAGCACACATCTCTGTTTTGATGGTGATATGATGGTGCAGGAGCATCACAGACATTTTGACAGAACCTATCTAACAACTTGATAAAATTCACATCCATTCAGTGAGAAAATTATGCAATGAGGTTTAAGACATCTTTAGGCAGAATGACCAGTGCAGTGATTACTAAACAGGCTTCTTAACCAAAATTACTTTTCTGGGCAGACACCCAAACCAAGGTTAGATAAAAAAAAATAAATAAATAAAAAAGTGAGAGTTTCCACATTGTTTCATTAAAATATGCTTATGTTTTCATTAAATTGATGGGTCAGCGTTTTTGGATGTTTTCAAGATTTCAGCCCCGGTGACAGCCAATGGGATTTTCCAGATTGCCCTCTACATTTATTCATAATCTACATTCTCCGGCTTCATTTTAAATTGTTATACAGTTAATTGGCTACAACTTTAATGAACAAAAATAATACAGTGTTCATCCATCCATACATTTTCTGTACCGCTTATCCTGCACAGGGTTGTGGGGGGAGCCTGGAGCCTATCCCAGGGCACAAGGCGGGGGACACCCTGGACAGGGTGCCAACCCATCCCCGGGCATATAGTGTTACTCAGAACGTAAAGAAATATATACATTTAGCAACAAACACACACACACACACACACACACACACACACACACACAAGCAGAAACAGAGAGAATGATGCATATACTTTCCTGGGTTATTCAGTCTGAATAGGTGATCTATATCAGAGATTGACATGAGGTATTAATATGGAGGCAAAGCACTGCCAAAGCAAGGGCATATCTCTTCTCATTGATATGTTTGCTGCAGTCCAGTAATCAATTGCAGGAAGCTTGCAGCCTGCAGATTGGCCCCTTCTGATGAAATGCTGGTGTGATCTTTACAAAATGACATGGGGAAATTCCATGTTGCACAATTCTCATTGTCCTATCGCATACTTTTGAGAGGAGCTGTGTGGTATCTTAGTATTAAAAAAAAAAAAAAAAACAGAAATCAGTATGTTCTCAGACATCTGAAATCTATGTAGACCTGGTCTACAGAGGTTTTGTATGATTGTAATGTACATAAATATGCAGATGGAGATTATAATGTTATCTATTATGACAGGGCCATCTGACGTATACATGCTTAAATTTGGAATATATTCAAATAATAAAGATATGAATATGAAGATTGAATGGAACAGAGACCTTAAGCTCATGATGAACATCTTTGTAAAGCCAGATCTTTTAACATTGTTATTGGGGCAGGACAAAGCAACTGGGTCTTATATCTTCTAGTCATTTTAAATAAGTTGAAAGGAAAATGTATTTAATTGAAGTAAACAAAACAAGTTAAGACAATTGGAGCAACTGTCAGATCACTGTAGATTGAGCAAAGAGCAGTGTTCTTATTTGTTAGTTTTGCTTTATTATTAAGTCAGGCTTTTTCTATAATCTTTCTGTAATTACTTGTTAATGGCTTTCAATTAAAGAATTAAAGCAGTTGTTACAATAGGCAATTTGGCTGGGAACCATTCAATGTTTTTTTTATTCACTTGCTTGTTTGTAATTGACACTTTTTCCCCTCATTTATATCAATGCACTTTTTAAGTAATGTTTATTAAGCAGGCTTTAAAAGGGAAAAAAAAAAAAAAAACCAAACAAAAAAAAAAAAACCACCCTGAATGACTTGCACATTAAGCTTTATATTTAACATGAGTTCTTCAGTGTCGAAAAGATTTATTTTGTAATGACTTTTTAGCTTAAACTTCTTTCTTCTACATGATGGTCTATTTTCACCTCAGTTAATGATTTCCTACATTACCTACACTGCCATTTGACTATACCCACTGATTGCAGTGCTAGGGTGATTTAGCTATTTCTTTCCTCTCTACCTGAACAGAGCAATGTAACAATGCTTAAGTCTTTTAGTCTATCAGATCAGGTACCAAAAGCTTCAACTTTCATGTTACTGCAGCAGTTAGTCACTGACATTGCATTTGTCATCTCATAGATTGCTCTTTGCCATAACTCGGAGCATTTGCATTATATAGCTGCATTTTCCACTAATTCTATGTTGGATTTGTCATTAATAATGCTATTGAGCTTTGCATAGAAATGATGAGTGTGAAACGAGGCTTTTGCTCTTTTGTTTTTATGAGCAAAAAACTCACCTTTATACCTTATGTTTGTGATTGTGGAAAAGTCATGTCTTATTAAAACCCATTGTTACTGCACTATCAATTCCTCCTGTGACATGAGAGCAGCAGACAACACTAACCAACAAACCTGAATCATTAACTACACCACAAATATTTCAGGGTGGGGTTTTCCTTTAAAGATTTCTCTCAAACTCAATTGCTCATTCAGTAAAAATTTTGTAACACTTAAAGTTCCCTTCATTAATCATGTTCATGTATTATTTGACATTAGCAACCCATGACCCATGAACTAGAACTGATAAGTACACTGTAAAACATTATAGCCCCATTAGAAACTTATTTATTCTCTTTAACTCCAATTGCCATGAGACATTTTAGATATTGGACTCAAGTTTCATGCTACTGAAAGTTTAAAAAAAAAAAAAGAAAGAAAAAAAAAAAACTTTTCAAAAATTAAACTTAAAGTAATCATTGTCTTGACTTGGACAGCTTGTGAAAAAATAATTTTTGAGTTGAAATAAAGGTTATCTTCAAGTTGAGCTAAGTCACATATTTAAGGCAGCAGGTGAACTTTAGTTTCTAAGTCTAACCACCTGAAATGTTTTTTTACAGTATAGTGTTAACAACATAATTGACAGCTTTCTTAAATGCCAACTTAACAATGAACAACCCCATTGACTAATGTGTTCTTCATCCATGATAAAATAATTCCACATAAATTAAAAGAGGAAGAAAAATAAATAGACCCTCCCTTTATTTACAAGTTACATCCACACATTTGTACAACAAAAGTACTTCTTCAGATTTTAGAGCTTGGAAAGTAAAGTTAAGAACAAAGGGTCAGTCATGGCACAGGAGCCTTGGAGCATTTGAGAGTTTAAGGCCTGACTCAAGTATCCGATACATGCAGCTTAGCTGTGCTGGGATTTAAACTCTCAAGCTTCAAGCTTAAACACTGAACCACCACTGCTCCCCTCATAAATCGAATTAGCATAAATTAAATTACATGTTACTGTATTATGGTAATCAACTGAACTCTGGGCTCTAGGTGTAACTCTTGGATGACTATCCATCCTCACTTTACCAATTATATGAATTAACCACCAAGAAAATATTCATTAGGTCATTAGTTGATATTCATTATGGAATTATTTCCAGTCATGAATGGAATAGACACTAGGTCTTGTTAGGCATGGTTTGTTAATGCTGACTATTTAGATTAGGTGGCTTAAGCCCAGAAGCTATGTCAATATTTATACAGAAACAATTAACCATATTCGGCAAGGTTATATAGTTGCTAAAGTTGTTATGTTAAAGTTAAAGTATGTATGTATATTAACTGCATGTAGTTCATGCTCCCAAGGTTGTAACTGTAGATTTCTCTCAATTATAAGCATCTGAGACTTTTTCTTCAATAATGTCTAGACCTTATGTTTTTATTTGCAGTTAAATGCAATGCAATGTAACATTACTCAAGCAAAATACTTTTTAAAAATGAAAAATAAAAATATGATAAAGCATGAGTGAGAAGAAGGCAAGCATTGAAATAAACTAATAGGAGTTCATTATTATATTTGTCAATATGTGGTTGCATGAAAAGTCCTAGTGAGTAAAGGCAAACTCCACTGAACATCCACAATTTTCCTGTAACTTCTGAATAGTGCTTAATTCCATAGTTACATCTCAGGTCCGAATTCCAATGTGCACAATTTTGGTATATAATCTTAATTGCGCATGTGTAAGTAAACTTTGAATATGGCCCTATATTGTATGAATGAACTGCCAAGAACATTCGATCTGTATGAATGAACCACCAAGAACATTCAATCATGATTTGTTATCGCTCATTGTGTACTTAGTTTCAGTCATTGATGGATTAGATATTAGGTAATTCTTAGTTCTTAGGAGTAATTATTAGTTCTTTAGAATTATCTGGAAATATAGATTAATTCAAGTGTAAATGTCTTAAATTATAGTTCATGGTTTGCTATTATTGATAAGTAATACATTGAAAAATGGTAGTTATGCAAATCTTACTGTAAAACATTTCCAGAAAGAGTAATGAACCACTTAATTCTTAATGAGAGAGTGTGTGTGTGTGTGTGTGTGTGTGTGTGTGTGTGTGTGTGTATGAGAGAGAGGATTGAGAGACCGTGAGCAACTCTCAATGCAAAAGTATGCATATACTGAAATATTCATGTTGAAATTCTCACCTGGGGAAAACCCGAAGCAAATTCTCCCTCCTTGTTTTTATGTGACCTAAAGGAATAGGCCTACAGTGCATCATTATTTGCATTTAATTGATTATATTTCAAAACAGCAGCATAGGTAGATGATAATGGAACACTGAAATGAGGGTTTGTGTCAGACAGCAAATGAAGATGAGATAGCATCTCTCCTTCCTGTACTTGGACAATGGAATTTTCACCATTTAATTATTGCCAATCAATGTTAATTTTTACCGCTGTTCCAACTGTTAGTCAAACTGTGGAAACCTTATGTAAGAGAACATTATGGACATTGATGTCCCTTTTACAATTGGACAAATATCATCACTTTCTTAGTTCGGCCATGTCTTTTGTTTATGCTTGCAGCGTTTCTGCATGTTCCAGAGCTTGAGTGTTGCCACAGTTACACATTAACATTGACATTTTTCACACAGCCGGACTTCATCAGTTTGCTCATTTCTCCCGGAGCTGAAATCATCTCTCTCTCTCTCTCTCTCTCTCTCTCTCTCTCTCTCTCTCTCTCTTTCTCTTGCTCTTTCTGCGCATGTGCTGCGGTATTTGGTATTTTGCCAATTTTGTGCTAGTTTTTTTGTTTCTTTTCCTACTGAATTAAATAAGTGAAAGCATTAAAATATTACATAAAGTGAACAAGCTGTAAAAAGCTGAAAGTTGGAGAGAGTGAGGGCGACGCCATGGCCTCTGAGGCTGGCAGGGAGACGCTGTCTCTCCATCAGAGCATCAGGTGTGTGCAAGAGAGTGGAGCACAGGTGGAGGAGGTTCTGTTAGTGGTGGGAGAGCAGGTCAGGTGTGAGAACATCTACTCTGCCTCCCAGATGAACAAAGCAAAGGTGGTGTTCCTAAGAAAATAAAACCTCATCAATAATGATACAAACTGGAATATGGGTGAAAGGAGCCCCGGTTCAATTTCCACCTCTGTCTGCACCTGCAACACGAGTCGTCATCTCTATGATGAGATGATAATGAAGGAGCTGTCTAGCTTCTACTTGGTTGCAAAAACTCAGCAGTGAAGCATGTCTTGTCTTTTTGTAGACAAGTTGTATGTCTTTCACTAGTAAGGACAATACACTTCATGTGAATTTTAAATGCAAACATGGGGATAGCAACTACATCATGTTTGCTGCTATGGAATGTCTGAGATGTTTTGAGTGTGGGGACATCAGTCACAAGAAGTTTGTTAGAGACACTCAGCAGGGTTACAACAGCAACAGCACGGGAACAGTCAGCCGAAGAGCACTGGGGAGCCGGAGCCTGGACTTAATGACAGTGCAGTGACAAATCAAAGACAGATATTGAAAAGGTCAGCAATAAACACAACAGTCTCCCTAACACCGACTCTATCTCCTCGACCAATGCTAACAATCATGCCAATGCTGATGTTACTGTAAACAACATTACAGACACAAAAGTTAGTGTTCGAGCTAAACCTGCTGCAGATGTTCATGTTAGTAATGACCCCGGCCTCAATGACTGTACTGACCCCACAAGTCAGCAGCAAACAAAGAAACCACAGAGCCCACACAAAAGAACACACTTAGACAAAAACACACTGCCGAGTTTAAGAACAATAAAACTTGGCTGGAAACAGGGGGAGATGGACAATGTCATGGAAACAGCTGCAGCAGAAGAATGAGAGCCCAGAGTGCAGTGCAGGAGCTACATCTGGGGAACTGCTCACAGACATGAAGGAGACAGAGTTCAACCTAGATCAGCAAAATATTTTTGACTTTTCAGAACAGCCTGAAAAACTGTATACCATAGAACAGAATAACTGTTTATTTATTTATTTATTATTATTTTTTTTTTAAGAATTGACCAAAGGAAAACGGAAGATGTCACTGACAAACTACTTCCCAGACATTTTTTTGGTCAAAAATGCACTTTAAAATAAATTTAATATGCAATATAATATTTAATATAAGGCTATAATATAAACAGACTGTATAATAATATAGACTGTAGACTTTTCATACATATCTATAGACTACAATGGATTTACAGTAAGATTGAAAAGATTTAGGGTTCCTCAGTAGAGGATATGGGTGAGGGGTCTGAAGGGTTTAAAACAATAAACATCTCATGCATTAAAATGATGCAGTAAAGGCATCTTAAAAGTCTAAAAGTCTAAATCTCTATCTATCGCTGTCTATATATCTCTTTATCCCTAACTCTATTATCTCTATCTTTGTTCAAAAGGCTCTTGGTTCCTGGACAATTTGTGTGTCTTATTCAGAGTACCCTGTTCTCCCATTCATATGCTGCTGTAGGTTATTTACCACATTTGTATTTAAACCCAGCAATGATGCTAAGGACCTTGGTGATATATAAGGAGACTGCTGAATGGCATAATCAACTCAGGTGTTATATTTGGTAAATCAAGGCATATCACTCCGTCTGATTTCATTCCAGAGGTAAGAAGATTAGAAGCTAGCGGGCAAGGTCTAGGTTTAAGCAGACATCATGATGTGGTATTCTGCATCCTTAAGAGCATGATGCATCTTTGGAATCTAAGTATGAGTTCTAGAAGAGTGTTTTCTTGTTGATATGTCTTTAAAGGAAAAAAAAAAAAAAAACTAAACAAAACAAAAAAAAAAAACCACACTACTAAGCCGCAACAATTTGATAACTGATAACAATCATACTTAACTAATATCATCAATATCTGAATAAAATACCCCTCATGTTCAGTGGTTCTTAAAAAAATTCCCACCCAGGATCCATCCAAATCAAGTCCCCATAAAATGAAAATTTGTTTTTGAAACTTTTACTATGAGGCGCACGCTGGCTTAGAACGTTCGTCTCACACCTCCAGGGTTGGGTGTTCGATTACCACCGAGACGCTTTGTGTGCGGAGTTTACATGTTCTCCTCATGCTGCGGGGGTTTACTCCGGGTACTCTTGTTTCATCCCCCAGTCCAAAGACATGAATGGTAGGCTGATTGTCATGTCCAAAGTGTTTGTAGTGTGTGAATGTGTGTGTGTGAATGTGTATGTGAATGTGGCCTGCGATGGATTGGCACACTGTCCAGGGTGTACCCCGCCTCGTGCCCCATGACCCTGAAGAAAGGATAAGTGGTATAGAAGATGGATAGATGCATTAAGGTTATCTCTAAGAGTGTGTGCTCCAAAACAATGACAAAATTAGCATTTAGAAGATATATGCATTCGAAATTTACAATCTCTCTCCAACAGCAATACAGATCAACAATTTTGATGATGTCATTCTGCTCTCCGGCTTCTCATCATATTTTCTGTCCAATCAAATACTCTCTAGAATCTGAAGTATCCCGTCAGCAACAGTTGTAGGTTTCCTGGCTATGAGGTAAGCTAAATGCTATTGGCTATTTAAAAAGCAGGATGAGTCAATACAGTATGTCCCGCCCTGACCACATGTTTCAGTGGAAATTGCATCAAATAATGCTATGCATTTCTACGCAATTCATGGGGACTTTAGAGATAATAAGACATCAATATAAGGTTTAATTTTTACCATACACATCAGATTATTTCCTGTCTTAAAGTGAATTATTTTTGACTCTTGTTGAATCAAGTGCAACAGCACCACCAATGCATACAGAATGGTATGAAGAAGTGAAACTGAGGGCTGATTTCTTTCTAGCGCAGACTGTAGATCTATGCAGCCATTCAGTGGCAGTCCTGTCATGTCATGCCATCATTACAGAGATTGAGACACCTCATACTGTAAATTTGATCTTTATATGAACTGACACATCAATAACATCATCTGCAATGACTGAGAAGGCTCATGTGAAATAGAGTCATGGATGTAATGAATGTGAATGAGATAGGTGAGTTATTTACCCTGTTATTAGAGTATCTGTGTGTATTGTTTCCCTAAAAGATCCTTTTGGTCGAGAAACTAAATTAGAAAAGCTAAGCACACATTGTCCAATCAAAGTACAAATGACAAAATGACAAATAATACAACTGTAAGTTTTTGGCTTGAACAAATTCTTATTTTAAAATCTCACTACTCACCTATTAACTTTATCCTGGACAGTGGATCTAAAAAACTTATCCCAGGAGTGTAAATTGGGATTTTTTAAATTTTATTTATCCATTAGATATTATTATTATAATTTTTTTTTTTTTTTTGTGGCTATAATCAGCTCAACTTCTGACTTACTTCAAGCACAGAGACTGTAATTAAAGCCAGCAGTTGTGAAAGGCACTTCAAAAATGGAAGGATTTCATCATAAAAAAGCCCACTTTCACTGCTTGAGACAGCTGACAAAAATAAAGACTAGGATATGTGGATGTGGAAGTTGGATTAGGGTTTAACAGCGAATAAAAGTGCATAATTAGTAAGGACTTGTCTCTGATGTAAACACTGTCATCATAATCCTCAAAACAATTATACTCCATGGTAATAACAAGCGAGAAAAGTGTGCAAAGATCCATAAAGTATAGTGTTTTTATTTATTTTTTGGAAGCAGAAGAAGCTGTTGAAGCACATGCAAATTAGATACGAAATCAACATTATGCAACAGTAATCAAGTGTGAGATAATATATATATATATATATATACTTTATTTTTTACACTGACTGAATTTAAAGTGCATAACAACTAACTGTTTAGTTATTGACTCATTTATTTATTTATTTTTTTTCAAACTTAGACCTGCTTTATAACACAACACAACTGAATTCACTTAATATGAGTGACTATGAATTGTATCAGGTAGTCAGGACTGTGTTAACAGCCATACCAATATCCTGCTTACCTGAAAGCACATTAATGCAGATTGAATGTAAATATGTACTTGCTAACTGCAATCATGTTGGTGTACTACTGCATAAATATGCTCCAGACATTCTTATTAAGCTCAGTGGGGTTTGGCATATGCATCTTGAGTCCTTATAATGTCATCATGAGTTGTTGGAAGGGTAAATTCACCAATCCCCCTTTCAGTCTGGATGGTGTGCATCTGTAGCACATATCATGAATTACTACCTTTTCCTCTGTCATAAAAATCAATGAACCTGGGCAGGCGTGAACCACCTACTGTGCACTTTTGAACCAGCACAGACCACCAGCAGTTAAAATGTGCCCTGCTCAGCAGTGCTGTTTGTAACAGCCCACAGACACTAAGTGTGATGAGAGAGTGAGAGAGAGAGAGTGGGTTGAAATTGAATAGTCTGCATGAGCTTGGAGTGTATGTATGTGTGTGTGTGTGTGTG